>JAOUZG010016704.1:5826843-5855506 GCA_026289955.1 Argiope argentata | reverse complement strand
ATTCTATATTATCTTGAAATATAGAATAATTTGCTAAATAAGAGAAGCAGTAAAAAATAAATAAAGATACTTATTACTGACATTTCTATGAACTCAAATAATTTGGAAGAGCATATGTTTAATCTAAAATCCATTTCGTACAAATTAATGTGGAATTCTGCCAAATTTCTTTGGCGATTTGTTGCTTGGATCCGGCTAACGAAAAAGTACCAGAATTCGTATAATTATAATGATATAATTCTTATAATTATGGTTCATTCTCTTCTAAGCTTTCGATATTAAAATTCGAAAAAGTTTTGATTTCCAGTAAATGATTTTAAATTTCAAAATTAATTATGATAGAATATTTAATGACTGTTTTTTAATCATCCACTAATTTTTTAATTGCAATTTTAACTTTTTATAATGTATTGATATAACTGGATTTAACAATAAGATTTAATCAATCTATAATAATTGGATAAATATTACTGATATAACTAAAATTTATATAAGAAAAGAAGGCCTTTATTTCATTGGATAAAATAATTTTTAATTTCATAAATAAAAACATATCAAGATACTTCATTATAATTTGAGATAAGAAAATTTTAATTTTTACCGTCGATGGATTTGCTTAAATATTGCGCCAATATTTTTTAAGCATTTAGGTGTTGGCATATTAATATCTTAAAGCAATCATTTACTTAGTGGCAATTCGATTGCGAAAACCATACCATGCTGTTGGAATATTTATGTTTTAAAATTGTTTTAAAGTAAGAGCTATAATCAGAAGCAGTAAAAAATGTCCATCATGAATATTTAAACGCTAATGAATTTAGTTAATATTTTAGCCGCTTTCAAGAACTAGCGGTTTTCTTAAGATATTGATAATCCTCATTTAGTAATGTAAATCGATTTTGATAAACTATCTGCCCAAATGAAATTTTAAATTACATTCAAAACAGAACATTCTGAATGCATAAGAAAAATATAGTGAAATTAATTGGCGAATAAAACTGGCGAAGTCAAACCACTTGTTATTTTTTTTGGCGGGGGGTAATAAAATTTTGCTCAGCAATATCATCCAAAGCTTTAGAATGATACGAGCCAGGCGATCACTGATCATTTTGAGGTTAATGGTTTTCATAAGATATAAAAATATACTTCTACGTAATTATGTTATTGAAAATAATTATTATATTTTCCCATAACTTAACATTTGCGTATTAATGCAAACGGTTTTTTAAATTTGATTAATACATATTATTTTCCTAGATTCCAACGAATTATATTGAGGAAATGTCTGGTGCTTAGGAATAATACCGTCTTCGCCAACGATTTAGTAACTCATTGGCGACGAATTTAAATTTGGCGATAAAGATTAATGGATTACACCATTATTGGATAGCCATAATTGGCGATTTAGCAACTCATTGGTGACGACTTCAAATTCGACGATAAAGTTGGACGTTATAATACGTAAGTGTCAAATTTCCAATGTAATAATATTGCTAAAAGGAACAGTGCTGCTGAAAACATCTTATAAATAACTATAAAAACTAAAACCCCGCATCTTTTAAGCCATTAAAATCAAGTAAAAAAACCAATCGGTCTCATGGAACAAACCCACACAGTTAAAAATCTCTTTCTTTTTTTAAATCAAGTTCGAAATATTCACATTTCTCTTATTGTAATAGAAATATGCAGAGCCAACAGAAACTGTCAGAGGAGGATAATATTCACTATTAGGTACTAAAGAACCACCACTGTGCCTGCTAGAAATATCGCTTGAATCCACATTGGACAAAATCAAATCAAAATATCAATTGGTATAGTTCTACTAATTACTGTCAGCTGTTATACTGATCCAAACTGAAAAGACTCAAATTTGAACAATTTATGAGCAATCGAATTGTTACGTTCAAAAAATCATCATATTTAGATGAGTTAAAATCCACAAAATATAATATTTTATTTATAAAAAACTCAAATCCTTCAAAAGAATCAAAAACATTGACACATACTTCTCTACATGTGAGAAAGATGTAAAGTAAACAACAAATAAAAGCATCCTTTTCCTGTAATTTAACGTGATTGAAATCTAAATAGCTTCAAGAATCCAAATTAGGAACGTGCAATTTCAGAACGAAAGACAAAAGAACATCACCACCATGTCTGCAATAATTAATTGAAGAACCACGACTTTTCGAAAAACAGATATATCGAATAACTGTAAAGAATCTTCTGCAAGAATGCGGGAAAGTAATAATTAGAATCTGTAAATTGTTTTATGGTTATTTAGAGAAAAGCACGAAAATCTTGGAATTTAAAAAGAATCTAAAAATTGAAAATGATGATTTATGCTTACAGAGGATTTACTGATGGCACCCCATAATTTTGAAACACTGAAAGACATTAAGTTAAAAATTGTCAGTTTTTTTACCATATATCTGAAAATTTTAAAGTGTTTGGCTGTCTTTTTTGTTGTGGAGCGGGAATTTGGAGGAACATTGAGAAGTTTGAGGAGATTTTCTTAAAATGGTAGCCTGCTCCTCATTTAACTGGATGATAAATGTACGAAGAGATGAGTTGCAAGGACAGAAATAGAACTAATTTGTGTTTGATAGCCAACTGATTCGAAAAGGATCAACTGTTCGGTAAATCGGTCGCTGTTATGAATAGGTATAAAATCAACTATAACAAATCCTGTCGGTACTCCTGCGTTCAGTTATAGTGGGGTGGTAAATTGTACACAAGAAGAAGAAACTACAGCGAATCCATAGGATTATGAAACCATGTCTCAGCAGTATAAATCACATCACATTCCATTTCATTGAAGCTAAAGAATTTAAAAACACTATAGTTTTGTTGCATAAACACGAATATTTTGATAAAACACTAACAGTAATTTTGAATCGATTTTTATTGATAACTCTATGTATGGTGGAAGATTGCTGTTGATTCTAAAGTGATAAATCCGATCTTTTTTAATCTGCCAAAAAATTCCTTAATCAGGTAGCCTTTAGGCTAAATCGATGAAAATTTCTCTTGTAGATAAACAATGTCAAATTGCTGTTGAAAACTTCTACATGAAAAGAATTATAAAACAGGAATTTTATCTTAATTTTTCGGCACAGAAGAAGATTACATTTTGAACCATTCTGGAAGGGGATATTGATAGTTGTATCAGAACTAAATCTTGAAAGAAAAATAGCTTTTCTTTTGGGTAAATTAATCACACTTTTCAACACACTTCTGATGACTTACTGGTGTCATTAATCACCAATTTTGTGTAGGGTTTGGCTCTTTTTACGGCACTTGGGTAGCTTCGAATGGCAAGGAACACATTTTGGCCCCAGGATTAGAACTTTCTCTCATAATAGAATCATTCATGTTAAGCTCTTATACCTTATGCTGTCTGGTTATATATCCAGTAACTCTTTGTTTAATATCGCAGTCAATTTTAGTATTTATATATAAAAAAAGAGAACGGAAGCCTTAAAATTAAAGAAACCTCAATCTGCAAGTTTGATGCGATATGCTAGATTTAATTAGAAACAGGTTGAACAGTTTTTGATCAACGATTTCTTATAACTATTCTAAATAAACTAATTATTTAGATTACCATAGTTATTCTACATAATAAATTTATAATGTTATTCGGATGCAGATCTGAAATATTTTGAATTTCAATAGGCATTTGTTTATTTTTTTATGTTACTCTACTATCCGATGAATTTAAATTTCCTTATATTATCGATTTAAAAATTTGTGGTCGATTGTAACTTGTAAAAAAAGGGATTTTTTCTTAACATGATTAACTTGAAAAAAGATCGGGTATTGTGCACTAAAAAAAGATGAATATTAGCCACAATTTTCTTAAGCCATTATATATAAATGAATGTAGAAGAAAAATTTTAAAATAATATATAGAGCATTTGAGATACCAAATCGTTTCATATCGATTTTTTCGTACTTAAATACTTAATTCTGTGGCTTAATTGCTGACTTGAAAATAAAAATTCAGTAATTCGATGCGCGTGTAAGACACGTCATTGTATGCGAAGTAATTAACAGATTTTCAATTGGAAACAAAATTATTATTCAGTGTTAATTTTAAATTTGAATTTTCAAATTACAGAAATAGTAAGAAAATAAGTATGGAGAATATAAGTTTACATAAAAATCCGAATTTAGAAAAAATATGAACTTTCAGAAGTCGCAATTAAATCATTCTTACTCACTTTAAAGAAAAATTAGTAACAAGTTAAAAATAATCAGTACTAACCTTTGTTTGAGATAGCTATAAGATGTTTGAATATACTTCAAAATTATTTTTGTATTAAGTAAACGCAACTGAAAAAATTTTGCATTCAGTTTTTCAGTCGCTTTAGAAAGATTCTTTTCAAGAGAAAAAATAAATGAACTTTTATAGTAATGGTTTTGTTCAAATATTATGAAAAGTATTGTTTGAAATTCAAAGCTTTGAACAATAGATGATTTACATATAATAATGTTTTATACTGAACGGAAATTGTGGTGCTCTATTTCACTGAAATTCGATTTTGAACAAAGATTTCAACTGTTACGGAGATTTACGGAGTAATAAATGAGCGTTAATATTTAACTACTTATAAATCTGTTGATTTACTTTGCAATTAAACTATGTAGATTCCATAAATATGAAATCAGTTACTTGAAGTTAATTTTTATTTTATAATAGCGACAAAAATATTTTAAATACATTATTTATAAAATCCTCCAATTTATAAAATCGATTCAAGTTATATAAAATCTTTACTATAACTATAAAACTATAAACTATAAAAAAGAAGCATAACTCTAATAAAGTCTTATTCTTTTTCAATTTATAGTACATTAAAAAGGAACTCTTTAAAATAAATAGCATGAATAATTCCATGTATTCTTGAAAAAAAAGAAAAAAATTAAGAGAAGTAATAATATTTCAAGAAAGAGATACTCATTAAGGACGTTGCTACAGACTCACATAATTCGGAGCAACATATATTTCATCTGGCAACCCTTTTGGACAAACTCCTAGAATTGAACTTCAAAGTTAATCTAAATAATTGGTTGTTGTATAGATAGGAAACTCGAAGAAGCAACAGCAGCAGAAAAGTTTCCATTTAGAATATTTTGATCATTACTTGCAATTCTTTTTTTCTCTCTTAATAGATGGACGCAATCCATAATTGGTTCGGGCGAGATTTATTTCCCTAACACTACTAAGGTAAATAATTTTCTGTTCTTTTATTTAGGTAACTTACTGTATTAGAACATTTGAAACGTTTTTGTCCTGTATTGCTATTCAAAGAGGATTCGTTGTTAGAATATGGTTGGTTAACCCCTTCGCATACAATGACGTGTCTGACACGCGCATCGAATTACTGAATTTTTATTTTCAAGTCTGTAATTAAGCCACAGAATTAAGTATTTAAATACGAAAAAAATCAATATGAAACGATTGCCCAAATGTTCCATTTATTATTTTTAAAAATCAAATTAACAATAAATTACCAAAATAGCATTGCAATGAGCTTTCTTATTAGATAGACATTTAACAATTTTTAATTTTTTAAATTTAAAATTTTATTTTAAATTTAAAATAAAAATAAATAATAATAAATTAATAATATTATTTATTTTATAAAATTTATTAAATAATAAATTTTATTTTATTATTTAATTTTTTAAATTTTAGACAATTTAACTTTTTTATTAGATAGACATTGCAATGAGCTATCTAATAAGAAAGTTAAATACATTCGTATGTCAAGTGGTTAATCATAGCATGCAAGAAAAATTCGAAATGTGGTATATTTGGAAGTCTGTCCTCAAAATTCTTCATCTTCTGAAAAGGGGAGTTCAATTCAAAGTTGGTAGAACGATGAATTGGGCAATTACTGTAATGATTAGATGAATGTTTCATCCTTATACGTTTCTTCAGAGTGGTTGAGAATTTTTCTCCGACATTGCAATTTACGATAGCTGCCTGAGTGGGTTCGGATTTGATTGGGTAATCGAAATTTGTAATTGTGATATTTGGCCGCCATTGGCGACGTCTGCGGAAACGATTAGCGAGATTCGTCGTTACCTTTGGGGTTATCATTTTTTAAAATATGATCTTTTTATGGTTTTTTATTTATTTTATCATTATTATTGTTTGTTAGTGTTCGTTATTTACCTTTGTAAGCCCCGTGGTATATGTTGTGGAGCATAAGGAGATTTTGTCTGTGGTTTTAAATTTAAAAAAATTGATATGATTGAAAAGAGGTCGAGGTTTAATTTAAATAAAAAGGTTTAAGAATGTTAGAAAAGAAGATTTAGTGCTTGTACTAAATGAAATTTGAAAAGTGTCGATTAACATGAAGTTAGTTGAGCTAAAAAATGAAGTAATTGAAAACGATGAATATAAGAAAAAAATGAAGAGTTTTTAAGAAATTAATCAATTCCGGGTACTTTTCCGCTAACCTGGATCCAGAAAAAAATCTCCAGAGAAATTTGGTGGGATTCTATATTATTTGGTGATTTTTTGCTTGAAAACTGCTATAAAAATTTGGTAGAACTCGACATTATTTGGCGATTTTTCGCTGGTGTCTGGCCAACTGAGAAGTACCCGATTTCGAAAATAAAAAACAAATGAAAAGAAAAAGAAAATAGAATATAGGTAGAAGAAAATCAAAAACAGAAAGAGGAAAGCCATAGGAGAAGAATGGAGGAATTACAGTGCGAAATGGAACTGGTCAGATTCCGGAATAATTACTAAAGTATGAGTGATAGAGATCACAACGAAGATGAAAATGAAGCGTCCTTCGATAAACTTATTATAGTGGATGGTTTGACAAACTTTGTAGCAAAAAAAGACAGAACCTTGGAATATATTTTCCTATTCGATTTAACAAGCCTTCAGATATAAGAAAGTTCCAGTATAATTTCAAATGGAAATCCTATTGAGATTTCTTGTTGACGAATGTGCTAGTCTACATTCATACAGGATTACGCTTAAGTTAAAACTCTCTTTTAAAAATAAATCAAACCAACACCTAAGACTTGTCTAGAAGGTCAAAGAGAAATTTGTGAGAAACTCATAACCAGTTTGCATTCAGATTGACGTCTATGGAGGAATAATATTGTTAATTGGGAGAAGTAAAAGATGTTCAGGCCCTGAAAGACTTTAGAATTTCGGATAAATTGTTTGGCTCGTTGGACAAGATATTGCATCTCATATTTCTATACGACAAGGAGAGAAATGGTTCAAACTACAGGATTTCGTTAAAGAATGTGACATTTACTTTGGAGAAAGGCAGAAACCATTCGATAAGGTCCGAAGTGATTTTAGAAGACAGAAATTTTCCTCTAGTTAATATATTTTGTTTCAACATAGAAGAGAAATAACATGAATGAATGATAGTATTTCAAAACGAAAGCATTGCTATTCCTGTGGAAGTCATCTTCATGTTTTAAGGAATTGAGTGGATAATTGAGGAAGGAATGAAACTACAAGAGAACATAATATAAATACTTATGGGAATCCAAATTCTAATAGGAATAATAATCCCTCCAATCAAGCAGTAGTAGCTAAAGAGGAATCTTCAGACGGAATCGGAGCCGAATTAAAATCTAGTTAAACCTTTAATGATCAGTGTTTATATTAATTTAAAAGGGATTGAAGCAATTATTGATTCTTTAGCACAAATTTCTACTGTTCATTTATCGTTGGTATCTAACTTGTACGATATATAAGGAGGCAAGAAAAATGAAAGGAAGGGTGTAGGTTTATTATCTTGCGTATGTTCCTGAATTGTTCTTAGCTTATGCCGGGTTAACAAACAAGAATTCACACACAAGAATTTAAAATCTGCCAGAATCATTCAAGAAAGCTAGTATAGCCTTCATTTTATTACAACACTGAATGGAGAAATCCCAAATCCAAACTAATGACAGTTAATACAACCCAGCTTCGTACGAAGAGAATATCTAGCTGTGTCATGTTTACGGCGAGAGAGAAGGAAATGTCCACAAGTTTCTGGAATTTGGCACTGGGTCCAGTTTGGTGACTCAACGAGCCGGCATTTATAAAAAACTGTATTAACCGAAAAAAATTAAAACCTCATTACGTCTGGATAAATTGAGTTTTTTTTTAACTAAAAGCTTCAGGGCATTTAAATTTCTCATAATATTTTGATTTTTCCCATTCTAAATTTTGTTAACGTCTAACAATTTTATAACAAACAAAACTTGTATCTTCGGGTGAGATCCAGCAGCAGATATAAAGGGACATTCAAGTTTTATTAGGTACACAATCAGCCAATTCGTTTTCAACAATTCCTACGTGTGCGGGAGTGTTGTCAGCTCCAATGAAGAAGATATCTTTGAAACATTAAATAGAGCCCGGGCCACAAAAAAGAATATTTCTCGGTAAACGGAAATTCAGACATCTCAGGGCCATTAAATTAGACGAACTGTAGGTCAATAATAATAATGTAATGTCATCTTTATGTTCTTTAACCCTTTGTGGACCGACGTCGAGTGTGACTTGACATTCAAAACTGTTCATCATCCTGAAGTTTTATTTATTTATTTTTCAAATTGAATTGTTAAAAATGCCTACATAATGGTTAAGAGATGTAGAATAATTTTTCAATGAAATTCGTCTTCAAAGAGTTATATATATTTATTTTTCATAGCAGTAAACAAATCTTTGTATTAGGTGAATAATTTTGCATCTGATTAGTTTCCGGAGTGCAAGGGATTAACAAAGTTCAACGCAGCCAGAGCTATAGCAATGCCCTGTGTGGAAAACACAGAATTGATGTCGTGAATCGTTGCCTTAATTTCTACATTCCAGGAGCAGTTGACAGCTGCCACCGCTGTAGAATTCTCATTTTTGGAGGCATCTATGGCCAAAATAATTTTATCCAGTGGGAGCTGAGATTTAAACTTAGCCTATAAAATTTTTATGATAGTCTGGTCCAATCTTCTTTGTTGAAATCTCAAATCATGAGTCCTGATAACGTCCCGTCTTACTGGAATCGTAATCAGGATTATTTGATCCAGGGACAAATTTTCAAGGTAGCAGCATTCTTTTAATGTGTTTCCGCAGGGAAGGTTTTGGAAAATGCGATTAGAGACGACAAATTTCACTTCGGATATATGTTTCTCTATACGTTTGTCTCCGGTTGAGAATTGATTCACAAAGAATATTATATTTTCCTTTTCGAATCTTAATTTTATGTTTATTTCATTTGAGATTTTATAAAGTATTGGGAAAGGTGTCCACCGTGGAAGGCTAAGTGCAAAACGAGGAAAGTTGCAAATCCAGCTTTGTTGATCATACCAACCGTATGAGCACCAAATTCAATGGATTAGGTAATGCATGCGTTGCAGATTTTTATCAAATTAGATGCATTTGCACCCCACCAAAGATCTCAAATATTTTTATCACATTTAACTTTTTAAAGGCTTTTGTTTTTAACTTTTCAATATGTGATAGAAAGGGTATGTTTGCAGCAAACTGGATGCCCCATTATTTGACCAAGGGATAGTACAATCCTAAAAAGGGACATCGAACCCAACTGGCGATTTTCGAGATGAAAGCTTTATTATATTACTTTTTTGAGAAGCAATATCCATATGCCATTCTTTGCAACAACTTTCCAGCTTAGGAACACAGAACCGCATCTTTTTTTAATCGCATCGATATTATGTTCCACCACTAATAAAATCCATATCCAATCATCCGCATAAATAAAACAGTTAACCTTAGGAAATATACTATAAATGTCATTCATAAAAATTGTGAATAGCAACGGGGAATGGATGCTTCCTTGCGGTATGCCCATTTCGTGCTTAAATAGAGAATACAACACGCCTATCCGTGATAAAAAGGTTTCCTATATTGCAGGAAATGAGAGATCCACAGGGCAATTTTATAATTAATCCCCTATTGTAAGATCTTGAGCATTAATCCGCTATGCCAGACTATCATATGCCGCCTTTATATCAAAAGATATACCATACACTAGCTTCTTCAAATTTCGTCAAAATTTTGTTGAGTAGGGCGGCAGATAAGCTGTCACAGTCTTCATATGGAAGGAATCACACATGAAGAGGAGAGGAAAAAACTTTTTTACAAATAATAGTGCAGGATCCTATCCAAAATAATTCTTTCGAAAATATTGCCCAATACAGATGTTAATGCAACATGTCTGTAAAATGTGGTCTCAGCTGTATTTTTCTTAGGTTTCAAGATAGGGGTTATTTTCGCTATTTTCTACACTGGTGGACAAAATTAAGAGATGGGAGGCAATTTCACTTATTTCTCGGAAAATATCACATAAAACGCGAACAGTTGGTTGCCGTATAAAGGCGCCATAGCGCTGGCGTCGTTGAGATGAATTTACGCATTTTTATGGGCGTTGCTAAGCCAGTAGGAGGTATAAAAGTCTGCAGCCAGCTGCTCAACTCATTCCACTCCACAACACAGTAGCTATTTGTGTTGTATTTCTTGAATAATCTTGTTGTTGTTTTTCGGTGAAATAAGTGAATGTCATCGTTTAGACGAAGGAATGAAGCGGTAAATTGTGCGTAGACTTGAGGCAGGAAAGTCCCAAACTCAGGTTGCCAGGAAATTGGATGCAACTCCAAGGGTTGTTTCAAATTTATGGAGTCATTTTAAAAACAGTGGGGCAGTGTCCAGAAGACCAGGACAAGGTTATCCGAGAGCACCAACGTCCAATGCAGACCAGTATTTGTTACTTACAGCCAAACGACACAACTGTCTAGCGACCTCGCTGCTGAAACAGGAACATTACTTTCAAGTAAGACAGTTGCTAGAAGGCTTGGTGACAGAAGGTTATATGCCAGGAAGCCCGCCATTCGCCTTCCCACAAAAGAGAGCGTGTACAATGGTGAAAACATCGCCAACACTGGACACAGCTCCAATGGGCTTATAGTTTCTTCACAGATGAGTCCATATTCAGCTCGGCGAATATTCATATGGTGGGAGCCTGGAACCCGATACTATCCTAATCAAATCATGGAAAGGGGCCACAATGCTGGTGGAGGACTAATGGTTTGGGACGGGATCATGAAAGATACCCGCAAACCACTCCATGTGTTTGATCCAGAGGTATAGTCAGAGGACCCTACAAACCTATGCGCGTATTTTCAGGTGTGCTGTTGGCCCAGAAATCGTTTTTATGGATGACAAGGCCCGATTACATAGGGCTGTCCTGGTTGAGTAGTATCTGGAAAGCTAAGATATTCATCGAATGGATTTGTCAAATTCCCTGATATTAACCTTATTGAATATTCTTGGGATGTTCTTGGAAGGGTTATTGTTATATGCCTACCCCCTCCCAGAACCATTCCGGAGTTGAAAACTGCTCTGGTGGAAGAGTGGGAGGGTCTTCCACAAGCTCTCCTTATTAACAAAATGCATACTCGTTGTTCATCCTGTTTATCTGTCAGAGGTGATCATACACCATAATAGAGGCACAACAGACCATACAAGCCTCGCTCTCATTGCCATCTTTCATCATGAAGTTCAGTCCACATTAGACTGTTGGCAATAACTCTTACCAATGATTGGCATATTAAATTTTGTTTTGCAAATATTTTCATACTATAAGTTATATCCATAAAAAAAGTTCCTTTATTTTTATCCAGTATTTTTCAAGATATTTGGTAAAATGCCTTCCATCTCTTTTGTCCACCAGTGTAGCTTTCTGGAAACGTTGTGTTTGTCCATAAGCAACTGAATAAGTCTAGAATTGTATTTATATTATCGTCTGTAAGACAAGACAACATATCCTTGTTTATTTGGTCTACGACAGTGGGTTTATTTTTCGTTCTTTTAACTGCATTTTCAAATTCTCGAAGAAAACGGGCGCTTCAAACTCTTGACATAATTTTCAGGATCATCAACAGAAAAATATAAAGGAATTCTTTCATTTGGGTCTCTATTAAACTAGTTGCAATCGCATTTGCCTGAGCGATCGGTGCCGTCAGAGTAAAACCCCCAAGAGAGAAAAAGACTGGATATGCAAGGTGGCTCATCTTCGTTGAGTAAGGCTTTAAAGATGTGGAATGCCTGATGGGTAGAAGCAACCTTCTGACATTTTTTTTTCTCCCAAAAGCTGGGTTTTCTACTCTTGACGTATTTCCTGAGCTCTTCCGTTATTTTTTTATAATCAATCCAGTTTATACAAGAAGGGTTGGATTTTACCTTTCTGAATAACTTTCTTTTAAGAGGTAATTACATTTCGCATCCCACCACGGTGAATGAAAGTGGACTGATTTAGAATACGAGTATGATGATGAGTTTGCACTTTCCTGGAAGACTTTCAATTGGCCATTATCGAATATACATATTTTTTACTACGATTGCAAAAGGATATAAAAATAGGGCAGTGATCACTATCGTATATATCATGGAAGATATCTTTCAATCTTACTGAAGATATCAGGGGAGCATATGGACAAATCTAATAAAGTAGGGCTTGAGTCTCCTGATATCTGGTAAAATGTTTCAAATTTAACAGGCACATTTGTTTGGTGCTAATCCAATCCAGGACCATATTTGCATCATAAGATGATGATCACCCCCAAGTGTTGGATGGTGTAAATTAAAATCCCCCAGCAAAACGAAAGAAGGAGAAATTTGTGAAAACAAATATTTCAACCAGTTATCTTCAAATTTACCACCAGGAGAATAAATATTAAGAATCGTAAGTGGGAATTCGGAATTTGAACCAATACATATTTTAATCCTTAAGATCTCCAATGCTGACGGAGGAAGAGTAAATGAAAGCTTGAGCAGGGATGTCATTTTCGACTGCATTCAACAATCCGCCTCTAGCAGAGTTTTATCTTTCGGCTCGAAAGACCCCCCCCCCCTTTAAAGCGAAAACAGAAGAAGCATTGAGCTGATTTCCTGCAACATTAAACATTGGGCAGACGAAAAAGGGGGAGCCTACAGCCAGGGGATCTTATTTTTGATTCCCCCTAACATTTCGCTGAGCAAACCGCATGAAGATAGAGAAAACATATATAAATATAAATATTTAAAAAAAGGTTTCTTTCTAAGAAATTAACCGATGCTCGTGAAATCCTCCCTCAACACAGAAATGATTTATTTCAGTGAGTTACCGTTGGTCGACCACACATGACCTAAAAACCTGTCTATATTCAAGTTTTGATCCCAGTAGGGAGATTTTAGATTGTAGAGCGTCGATAGCTGCCCTTTGAGTCTCAATTTGTTTTCTGAGATTAATATTCTCTTGCATTTCTTTCTCGCTTCTCCTGAGTTTCCCCTATACGTGCAATACACTGTCTATTGACTTCCTGAAGTTTTAACAATGCATTTCCGAGGGGAGGAAGAGCTGAAATTAATTTCGTTAAATCTTTTAAAGCCGAGTGAAGATCCGTTATGTCCTTTTGAGAGTTTTCCCCACCCTGAATCAGCGAAGCAGCTTTAAGCTTTTGAGCTAAAGTTTGATTTCTCTACCTTCCTTGCTTCCAAGAAAGATGTCTTTATCTCTAACAGGATTTATTATTTCTTTTTCTAAAGAGTAATACCTACAATTTTTTATTGCTTCGTTTGCTTCTTCGCATCTAAAGCATTTAGTGGGTAAACTACACTCTGCAGCATAAGCCCCTTCAATTTTTTACTTTTTTTTCTCGTTATGGCATCGAAGCTGGGTACGATAGAATCTTAAGTATTTAAAAAAATTACTTAGGATTCTCAATAAATTTGGTCTTTTTAAATATGAGTCTTCCTATCTTTATTTCAGAACAATTTTTTCTCCAATTTCCTCGATTAGAACAATTGGTACACGGTCTTATATTCCTTTCTCTTTAAATCTTCCAATTTTTTAAGCAGTTATGCCCTGTGAAGATGGTTCTGCATTAATATCCAGAATGTTGAAATATGTATCTATATCTCAAATAATATATTTAGTCACAATATTCGAATCTATGATACGGATCCTTGCTTCCGGGATATCATTGACAAAATTCGTCCTTTTTCTCGACTGAGCTTAAGTGTCGAGTAATTAAATAATTTTTTTTTTATTTATTAAGGGAAAAGGTATCGTCAGTGTGTGTAAGTGGTCCAAAAGTGGCATTGATTACTGTAAGTTTAATCCTTGGAGATGGACCATTCGTGCTATCAATACACAACTTGATTTTGGGGAAACCCCTTTGAATTGCGCTAGTAGCGTTATCAAAAGTTTAAAATTCATTAACAAATCTATAGTTAATTTTCCTATCCTTATATTTATCCTCAGACTCTAAATCTTCCGGTTTCCGCTTCGTCATCACTGACAAAAATCCTAATTAGATGCGGCCAAAGAAATACAACAACGAAAACAAATAAAAGAAGAACCAGAAAAATCCTACCTTGGGTTTGTAGAAAAAAAGCGGCAAATTCCTTTGCACCCCAGATATTAAGAAATCGTTTAGAGGTTTCCGTAAAAACTGAAAAACCAGACCCGAAGTACAGCAAGGGAAACTCCAACTAGACCTCCATTTTGTAACTTGAAATCAAATTTCCAAAACATGCCAATGAAAAACCAAGGAGACAATATTTTTTTAACTCCTGCATTTGGTAAATAATCAGAGGAGTCTGTAAAATATCCATTTATTATAGAAATAAAGAAAATTTATTTAACAATTCATATACTTTAATTGCAGAAACATAAGAACTAGATTTTTTTTCTACTTGATAACACTGGGTGTTTCTGAATTGTTAATCAGCTCACCGCAAGAGCATTTTTTAACAAAGGAAGTTGTAAAATTGAAACCCCAAATGTGAATTATGAACCGCCAAGTGAGGTAACAGCTTGTTCCTCTTATTATAATCCTTGGGATCTATGAAGGAAAGGAGAGTAAGAGTTATCCCAATATAAGTGGAGTGAAAAATAAAAATATTGATGATATAGCATCAGAAGCTGAAAATGAGTCTACTAATGAAACTGTAATAAAATTGTGAAAAGAGCAGAAAGTTTGTGAATCACTAAAAGATGCTTGCCTTAAAGGTAAAAAGATATATAATCTTTTATAGCAGAGTTAAAATTTTCGGACAGCTAGTTACTCAAATTATACTTCCTAAGGATATACGATAACAAGTCTTGAAGCTAGCTCATGAATCGATTATTGGTGCTCGCATTGGAATGCGAAAAATTAAATAGAGGATTTAAAATTCATCTTTCTGACCTAATCTTTAGCTGATAAAATCCCGATTACATTGATGCTGAGACCGGAATTACCATTTCAATGGGTAAATTTTGATATGATTGGATTCATTGAACATACCTCCGCAAAAAAAATTAAATATGCATTATGTTTAACGGACCAACATTGCCGCTGACCTTAAACAATACCATTGATAAGTTTGACTGCACAATCTACGAGCGTGCGATACATTATTAAAAACAATTATGAAAGAGGCATTCCGAATGCGATTTCTAGTGACCTGTGAAACAATTTTATATGAAATTTCATCCCAGAATTCCAGGCAAAATTAGGATCTCATCCCAAACTTTTTCCTTGATACCTTTTTCCTAGCTAGGAATGATTGGGTTGAAATATGCAACAAGGTTTTGAAACAGATGTTACATCATATAATAAGAATTTGAAATAAACACATTCTATTTCTTCTATTCACTTACAGTGAGGTTCCAAACTGTTCAACTGGAGTATCATTTTCATCATTTCAACTGGAGTATGTATCACTGGAGCATGTATCCTAAAGTTGCTCAGATTTTAGATCCTTTGAATAAATTCTTAGATTGTCAGAAAAATAAAAAGAAATCCTCTCATCCTTCTAAAATGTCACAAAATCGACTTTAGTGGTTTGATGAAGCATTTACTTTGGACAAGCAGGTTCTTGCTAATGCTACCTTACAAAAAGGCCCCATTCCTGGTAATGAATTAATTCTTTGGTCGGATGCTTCAAAGAATTCAGTCAATTGCAGGGAACCAATTGCCTTTTTGCTAATGAGACTCAATGAAAGTCAGAGAAACTGGTCTACATATGATCGGGAATTATATGCAATCTATGCATTGTTAAAAAAAATTCCGTCATATTCTTGATGACCTCAATTTCTCAATTTACACCGATCAGAAACAACCAATTTCTGCATTCAAACAAAAACTTGAATGTACGCTACATTAGATCACAATTTTCAACTGATATTCGCCGTGTTAAATGAAGACATAATTATTGATGCTCTTTCACGAATAGAAATCGATGCAATCACAACTCTATCAGAATTGGACGATTAAAAAATCGCCCATGAGCAATCGAATGGCTCTGAGTTGCAAAAATTATTACAGTCAAACACATCTTTGAAATTGCAAAAACATTCTTCCCCCCCCAAAAAAAATATCCATCTAATTTGTGACATGTCTCAATCCCAACCCTGATCTTTCATTAAAAAGGCATCTCGATAAATAAGTTTTTG
Organism: Argiope argentata; assembly: GCA_026289955.1. Lineage (NCBI taxonomy): Eukaryota > Metazoa > Arthropoda > Arachnida > Araneae > Araneidae > Argiope > Argiope argentata. Next base: position 5,839,034 of record JAOUZG010016704.1, on the reverse strand, counting down.
TAAATGTCCAATTTTCATCTAATCCTGGTACATCAGCTAATTTAATTTCTGCACGATTCATATGGTTCAAAATGAAATCAGATATAAGTGAGGCACGCCAAAATTCTTCTTTTTCAGCTTTAACTTTCACGACTTAATTAAACTATCATCAACCTTATAGAGCTCTGAAATTTTACCCAATGACCAATTAAATAGATGGATATAGTCCTCATTCTCATTTAGACCAACTAAATTAGGCTCACTGATTGATTTTACGTATTAAAAATTACTAAGGGTTTAAAGGTTTAAGTCAGCTAAGGCTAAGGGTTTTAAGTCATCAACATTGGGTGATAAGGGACGTAAACACCTAGAATTTATTTGGATGCACACACAGGAATTCCTCTTGTGTTAAGTTAGACTTTCCTGCTACTCTCTTTAGATGGTATAAAACCGATTTTACTATAGCCTGCCACAAACCACTAGAGGAAGGCACTCTTGGTGTAAGGAATTCTCTCACTCGATGAGAAAACCGCAAGGTTCTCATCAGGTGTTTTAATAAGTATTAGAAGTCTCTTGATTTACTTCAACAAAGGTTGTGCCATTATCGGAATACAACTTTGTACGCCTACTTCTAGGCTAAAAAAATTGCTTCAAGGGCGTAGTGTAAAGGCATCAGATGTGAGGTCTGTTGGAAATTTCCATACGAGCTGATTTAGAGACAAAACATTCAAATATGCAAATATATATCTTAAGCAATATGCCTTTTCTTTAATTGCAATACCTGATCATAAATGGGCCTCAAACTTCTACAACAGAGCATATTAAAGGGATAGTTTGGAACTAGTCTGTCACGGGGTAAAATACAAATTGAGTTGTAACTATTGGCTTGACCCTGAAACAAACACACTGTTTTTCGTGCACTGTTTTTCTACTTAAGTATTTACTGTGTAGAGACCAAAACTTCTGTATTACACATTGTAGAAAAGGGAATGCAGCAAGATGAAGATATTTTATACGGAAATACATAATGATTATGTTTGTCAATTTATTATTAGAAGGCAAGACTGCTGGGTATTTGGTACCATAAGTGAAATTTGAAAGACCCTTGTTTCCATCTACTAGCAAGATCCTATCATTGTTTAGGAAAAAGATTTAAGTTTATGATTTTACTATTTGGCAAGACACCCTTCTAGCCGAGGAGGCTTCGAATATCAGCTGAAATAAACCTCCCCTTGAACCTTTTGTATCAATGTAGCTTCAGCTAGGTCCAAATCTAAGGCCCTCAGAGACCAAACAGTGAAACAGATGGTTTCACATTGTTTGGAAATCTTAATGGATGACTAATTATGCGAAGAATTTTTACAAAACTATTTCTCATAAACAACATATCAGATAAAAGATACTGCTTGCAATTTTCTAACACATTCACACTAGATACATGCATTTTAGACTTCACTGGAGTACTCAAAACTCGTTCAACAGATCAGAGCTTTGCTGCACACTGGATAACTTACCTTGATCAAGAACGGTGAGTCCCTCCACCACAATTTTGATTCTGGGAGATCGTGAGGGCGTACCCACGCGAAATAAGATCAGCAAGATTTATATTTGATGGCATGTAAATCCAATTACACTTTTCCACCAATTTTTGATGCACAATTAGCTATAAAGATCTTAAGTTGATTTGCAGATGATTTTAACCACGTTAAGGCAATCGGAGAATCTGTATGGAGTACAGTCTCAATAATATCTAATTTTATGCAGATGCGTATTTTCTGCAAAAGATCAGCTAGGAGAACATAGACACAGAGCTCCAGACGTGGTATTTAAATAACGCGAATAGGTGTAACACGCGACTTTCTTGCCAGAATAATCACTTTTACATGATCGGTCTGTTAGAATCACTGCAAGTAAACGATAGCTTTATAGGTCGCTTCAGACAAATACGCTTAACCATGCCACAGTGAAAATAAATCTACTTATTTTCACTGTTTCCAAGCCCTTGAAGGTCACAAATTCATTCTCTTCTTTGGCAATTGGATCTGGCAGCACACAATCCCAATCCAATTTTTGCTGCCGTAGGTTATAATACTCAGCATTTCACGCTTAGTAAACGATGGTTTACTCAAAATTAAGACTTTAAACGCAAAACAATCCTTTAATGGTTCCCATTTAAGACCTAAAGTTTTCATATATGTCAAACTCATTTGAAAAGGAATGCTCGACGTCGGATGACAATGAACAGTTCAACAATTCAAAAAAATTGGAAGACTTGTGGAGTACCATTGCACACAATTGCAGGACATCTTGTAGTTCTGACTGTAGCCGACGGGCAAGTCTAAATCAGACGCTCTATCGCCCGATAACGATATCGTCGATAGAAGTATCGTACAGAAACACTTCAGACACCAAAGGAAATATCGTTTTCTCATCCTGAGCCAACTGCTGCAGAGTCTTATAGCAAGGAAAGGCGCATTGGGCATTTCATAAGTTACCGTTTTCAAACGATAATTTACGATCTCTGTCTCATGTCCAACTTTTTCGAAGGATTCTTTGATTCGCTTCCATACGAATCTGCCAATATATCTTTTGGATACCTGCAGTTAAAGAATAGTTATGTCTCCGAAATTTATTAATAACCTCAAAGACTTCTTTCCCCATATCTTCTTTCGTTAGTTTATTATTTAGACATAAGCCTGTTGTAGTAGGGAAGGAAATATGGAGACAACTCTGTTTTGTCAGTTTATCGGGGTGAAAAATATCATCGTGTAGTAATTAGTATCATGTGGGAGATTCATTTGATTCAAACCCCCTTTCCATATGTGACTTTTGTGCCAAAAAAAACCAACCAACCAACCAACCCTTTCCATATGACTCAATACCTCTTAACTTGCACACCCCACAAGAGCGGATGCCCCAGTCACCAGAGATCTTTATTCCATTTCAGTTTACTCCCTTTTACACCTTATGCTTTCTTCTGTGTTTTTTCTTTCCCTCGACGGCAAGCGAAGGAGCTCACCATGAAGAGCTGTCGTAGCTCCGTTTCCTTCTTGCTTCTCATGGACAGCCAAAAACTCCACGTGTTTGTCGTGCATGGAGACCCATTGGATGAGTGGTGTAGTGTTGGTGTCTGGTGCATTAATTCGGTTGGTAATCTAAAAATTTTATTAGTTTACTGGGAATCAAGCGAAAAGATCAATTTCTGGAACTTGTCGTTAAGAGTAGTGAACGTTCCTGGAGATTACTCTGAGAGTACAGGTCCTGGCTAATACCAGAATAAGGTCGAGGTTGGGAATGCCCAGAGCCGGGGGCCACTTTCCTTTGTGGGACTCCGTGGTGGGAGGTGTTATTGGGATCGAATTCTTTTTAATATCACATGGGCACCCTCTAAAATATTTCCTTTCAGTGGGCATCACAAAGAACTCAATCTCAAGATAATCTACCACATTCTGGCCATTATTTCGTAATCAAACGTGTTTCTGATTCGTTTAATTCTATTGAACCATTCTTCGTACAGAGAGCCCTTTCAGCAACCATTGGTGAGGTCACTTCTATCCGAAAGATGTGTTCTGGTGATTTGCTGCACTACTTCCAGTAAACTTTTATGGAAAAAGGTAAAGGCTGCCAATGGGATATATCAAGAAACTTCGATTCCTGTTCTAAAAACTGGTAATATGATGTATTCGAGCCCATCAGACGTGGCTAATATTCTTGGCCAAGCGTTTGCACAAGTTTCCGCAACCGATTCTTACAGTCCGAATTTTCTGGCAATTAAGAATCGGGCGGAGCGGTTGCCTTTGCGATTTCAAACCCAAAGTACACTTCCATACAACTGTGAATTCAGGATGTCTGAATTGGAAACAGCGCTGACTCAAGCCCATGATACCAGTCCTGGTCCAGATGGAATCACATATAACATGCTTCGCCATTTAAATACCATTTCACTGTCCAATCTGTTACTGCTTTTTAACAGAATATGGACTGAGCAGAAATACCCTTCACAATGGCGAGAAGCTATTGTGATTCCTATATTAAAACCTGGCAAAGAACCATCAGTCCCTCTGAACTACAGGCCCATTGCTCTTACAAACTGTCTGTGTAAGACCTTCGAGCGCATGGGCAATGCTCGCCTAGTTTTCGAATTAGAAAAACAAGGATGCATCTCCCCGTTGCAGAGTGGTTTCCGAAGAGGTCGTTCTACCTTCGACAACCTCGTTCTACTGGAAACCCAAATACGCAATGCTTTTGTAAAAAGAAACCACCTTGTTTCAATATTTTTTGACATTGAAAAGGCATACGACCGTGCATGGCGCTACGGCATACTTTCAACACATTTTACCCTAGGTTTTAGGGGTAACTTGCCCATATTTTTACAAAACTTTTTGACACAACGTACCTTTCGTGTTCGAATTGGTAATGTTTATTCTAATCATTTTATTCAATCTGAGGGCGTTCCGCAAGGCAGTGTTCTCAGTGTCACTCTTTTTATTGTTCATCTGAGCCAGATTTTAAATCATTTGCCTTCATCTGTTTCTGGAACACTTTATGTTGACGACCTGCAGATCTCATGTCAAGGCAGCAATATGAATTTAATAACGCGACAATTACAAAGTGCAGTGAATAAATTGTTATCCTGGTGCAATAACAATGGTCACACTATCTCCCCAGAGAAGAGTAAATGTGTGCACTTCTGTCGCAAAAGAAGCATTCATCAAGACCCCAATATTCAAATAAAAGGTTTTCCGATTCCCGTTGTGAATGAAGTACGGTTTTTGGGAGTGATTTTCGATCGAAAGCTCACCTTCCTCTCGCATGTTTTACAACTCAGGAGAAAGTGTGAGAAGACATTAAACATTTTAAAAGTGCTCTCCAGAACATCTTGGGGCGCCGATCGTACCTCCCTTCTACGAATTTATCAGGCAATAGTTCTCTCTAGAATTGATTACGGTTGTATGGTTTATGGTTCCGCTTGTTTGTCTGTCTTGAAACGGCTAGATACCGTCCATCATTCTGCTTTGCGCATTTGCTCTGGTGCGTTCCGTACCTCCGCAATTGAAAGCCTGCATGTTATATGTCACCAGCTACCTCTCTCTTTAAGACGAAAGAAACTGTCTGCCTTATTTCATTTCAAAACAAAATCTGTGATAAAGCATCCATTAAACGAAATTTCTCTTCCAGTTGGTCTTCGTCGCCTGTATAATGCCCAGCCCTCTCACATCCTTCCCTTTTGTGAGAGAGCCCGATTGCTTTTGCCTGACTCGGACCTTAACACTGTACGCGTTAAAGCAACCAATCCTCATTGTTTCCCTCCCTGGGACATTCCACAGTTTTCGTTCTTGAATCCTTTTACTGGGTTCGACAAATTAACAGATCCTTTTGTTCTTCAACAGCTCTTTTTGTACCACCGTTTTCGGTATTCTTCTTTTGTGCCCATTTTTACGGATGGCTCTAAATCAGATGGTTATGTTGGTTGTGGGATCATTCTTCCATCTGAAACACTGAGCCACCGTCTTCACAATTGTTGTTCAGTTTTTACTGCTGAGTTAGTGGCAATTTTCTTTGCTCTTCAGAAAATTTCAACCTCTACTCAGCGTAAATTTGTTCTCTATACCGATAGCATGAGTGCATTGAAGACAATTTCACACTACCAAAATCGGATGCATCCATTTGGCATTAAAATTTTATTCACTTTACAATTATTAAAAAATGATGGGTTTGAAATAATTTTCTGTTGGGTACCGAGTCATGTCGGCATTTTGGGGAATGAGAAAGCGGACTTGGCTGCAAAAACTGCAACGACCTTTTTAAACATAGGAATTCCCTTTTGCGACATTAAAAAGTCTATCCATCACTACATCTGTTCTATGTGGCAAAATTCATGGGATCTGCAGATCCAAAATAAATTACATAGTATTAAAACGGACATTTTTGATTGGCCTGTTCACCCTACACGTGAGATGGATGTTAAATTGACTCGACTCCGTATAGGGCATACGCGCTTCACTCATAAACATTTGTTATTTGGGGAGAATGCGCCCATATGCAACAATTGCCAAGTTCAATTTACTGTTTTTCATATCTTGATTGAATGCCCGGTTTTTAATTGTTATCGTACTCATTTTTTTTATCTCGTCTCCTACATTACAAGACTTGGTGGGTGAGAAATACCACCCAAATGTTTTAAAATTTTTAAGTGCGATTGGTTTTTTAACTTGCATATAGAATATTTATTTTTCTGTTTATGTTGAACATTTATTTTAAGTTCATCTATCATTGTTTTAAATTTTCACGGCAAATAGCTCCAAATTGTCTCTGAAATTTTTGTTTGAATCATTTTTATACTATTTTAGCTCAATATATCAGTGTTAATTTAACAATCAAGTGTATTTTATATCTTTTACCATTTGATTGGCGCAGTATGGCCAAATATGGCTCTTGCGCCAGTAAACTCCAATCAACCAACCAACCTGGTGATTTGCTGATAGAAGTAACTTCCAAAAAGCAAGCCCAGCAAGTTATGAAACTGAAAGCCTTAGCCAACTTTTCCATATCTGTCGGTTCTCATGCATCAGTAAATTTCTCTAAAGGAATAATAACGTATAGGGAGCTGTTTAACGTTACTTTAGAGGAGATCTCCTTGGAACTGAAACTCCAAAGAGTAACATGTACACCAGAACACCTTTCGGTGGGATGTGCAACTCCTACCCACCAAAAATTACATGATTAACATCTATTGACCAAAAATATCCGAATTCCTTTATGCAGAATATATAAATTGCCTGTCCGCCAGCACATCCCCAATCATTTAAGATGTCTGTAGTGTCAGCGTTTTGACCACACCAATGCTAACTGTCGCAGCGGGTGCAAGACATTAAAATGCATCCGCTGTACTGAAAAAGGTCACAACAGCCAACAGTATAGTACTAGATATAAATGTGAATTGCAAAGGGATCGATAGAAAGTGTAATCGTTTGAAAGTTTAAAAAAAACAAATTCTCTATTTAATTTAAAGAGGACATTACCTATCCTGAAACTGGCGAAAAAGGTCTAAATCAGACACCTAAACCTGGATTGAACTATGCTTCGGTAGCTAAAACAGCCTTCTGTGTAAATTGTTTCTGCACAAATTGTGTAAAATATACTCTCCCAACATGAAAGTACTGAAAAGTCGTCTGGTTCTGAAATTGAAAATGAAATAAACACGACTACTAAAACTAGCAAACGGCCAGACTAAAATCTAATTCAAACTCTCAAAAATCCCTTAAACTTTTGAAACGAGGAATCTTTCTAAAAGATATTCGAGTTAATTTACATCACAAGCTTAAGACTCCAAGTAATGTTCATAAGGACTTAGCTTCGATTTTTTTGGCAAACCTAAAAGTCCTGATTCTATTTCTTTCCAATCGTCTGACGAGGAGGATGAACTACAAATGATGTTCCGCCTTAATAAGAACTCTTGATAAGACTAGTACAAACATTCTTAATACTTATAGTTTTTAATGAGTACTTTCGTTTCCTGGAACTCTCGTGTTCTTCAGTTCAATTTTATGGTATTAAATATACTTTTGTTGTATTAAGCATAAGTTACATCCTACTATTCTTGCTTTTCAGGAGACTTTCCTGAAATATTACATTCCTGTGAAAGTTCGGGACTATAACTGTGATCGGAAAGATGCAAATACTGGAAATAATCCTTCTAGTGGTGTTTGAATCTTAACTTCCAGCCTTTACTTGAGCTCTCATTTAGGATTACTCTCTTCTTTACAACATGTGGCTGTTAAAGTCTACATACAGATTCTTGTTACAGTTTGCAATATTTACTTGCCTCCCCATGCTATCATTAACTAACATGAGCTAAATAATTTATTGAACTGATGGCCCAAACCTTTCTTACTTCTTGGCGATTTTAATTCTTATAGCACTTGTTCGGGTTTGGGCACTGGGAGGTTCAGGAAATACAAATTCTCATGAGCGATAGATTGAAAAGCTTATCTCTAATAACTCACTCTGTCTGCTCCATAAGGACGAAGAAACCTATTTTCATGAGAGCACACGTACAATTCACAGTTTGGGTCTGACTATTGGCTATTCCGAAGTATTTCCGCTCCTCAGTTTTATATTTGGGAGGGATTTGATATTGATCACTTCCCCTTAATGTTTTCTTATGCTGATAGAGATGGCGTGACGTTCTTGTTCCCCTCGTTTCCTATTTCAATGAGTTGATTGAACTGCATTTATGCTACAAACAGTAATATCGGAGAATATGGTCAGAACCACAAATATTAGAGACAGTAAAAAATGTAGTTGACTGCTTTATTAACGCGGCGAACAATACCATACCCAAGAGCTCACCGTGTCTGAGGAAAGCAGGTTTACCGCGACAAACACCAACGGCAAGAAAAGTGGTGGAATATTTTCCTCGGATATTCCACTACAGAAAAGAGTTAATACTATAGAGCTGGTACACTAACAGAGGGAGTGCAAACGTACTCGGTGGAGGACAAGATATAAATACGTGCCTTGTGTATAGAATTTGTATTCACTGTAATCACCGCACTATTCATTCCCCATTATATTTCATTGGGAGATATTTTCTCGCTTTTAACTGTTCAATCTTAAAGCTTATTTAAGCCGTGGCTAAATATTACTGAGCAATTGGATGCAAAGAAAAAGCTTCTAAGGATATTCTATCATTTCAAGATATATACAGCATACATATTCTATTTATATTCATTTTATTTCAGTTTAAAATTTCGTAGCCACGATCGCTCAATGATTTTGTTGTTATAACTGGATAATATTCCATAGTTTGGTTTACTAATTGTATTTAATTTGTTTAACTTTTTGCTCATTTAAACTGATGGAACAGCATTATATTTTGCTACTTGTTTTATTTTAAGCTCGAATGTGTTGCAAGCAGTTGGCTGAAAGCTTGGCGTGATTTTTTCTCGCCAATACAAGAGTTTATGTAACATTTATGCATCCAATCGAGCTAAAGTAATTTTTTTAACTTGTAGTGGATTACATTTGATTTTAATACAGTTTTTTTTCAAGTATTGATTCATTAATTTGATTAATTAATTCAAAACTAACTTTCTCGTCAAAAATATTTGTTTTCCCGTTGCCAAATCCCTTCAGGGGCTCACCTACTATAGGTGAGTACGGGTGTCCCAATCCCGATGTACCCAATGATCTTTCATAGTTTATTCTCTCCTATGCCTTTTTTCTCGCTGCTTAATCCTTCTTTCCCTCGACGGCAAGTGGGGGAGCTCTCCATGAGAAGCTGTTGCCGCTCTGTTTGCTTCTTGCTTCTCATGGACAGCCAAAACACCCACGTGTTAGCCGTACTTGGTGACTCATTAGACGGGTGGTTCTTGGTGTATCAATCGGCTAGTATCCTAACTATTTGGTTTGTCTGCTAGGGATCAGCGAAAGGGTTATTCTCTGGGGCTTGGCGTTAAGGGTGGTCAACGTTCCTGGAAGTGACTCTGACTGTATAGGTCTCGGCTATCACCAAGGTAAGTGCCGAGGCTGGAAGCGTCCAGAGCCGGTGGCTGTCTTCCCTTGTTGGGCTCCATTGTGGACAGTGCCGTCGGGGCCCGAATTACATTTGTTTCTTTACATGGGATCTTTTCAAAAAATTTCTGGTGTGGAAATTATGGAAGTTTATAATATAGACTGTTTATGTAAATTTGTAAGATATCTAATTCTGACAGCAACTAATAAATCTAGAAATTTGTCCTCCTTTTCTCTTTTAGCTATTTATAAAGGAATTGCTGGTACTGGAGGAGAACCAAAATCTATTAAAATATTAAGATCTGGTGATCCCTTTATAGAAACTTTGTCATCATCTCTAACAAAATCATTTCTCAATGCAAAATTTCTGCTTGGTATTCCTATCTCTGTTACTCCTCATAAAAGTTTGAATTCTATTCGAGGTGTAATATCTGAACCCGACTTGTTGAATACATCCGATTCTGATATTCTTGAAGGTTTCTCTGATTAAGGCGTCATTAATGTCAGCCGCATTACTGTAAGAAATGATGCAGAATTTCATCCTACTATTCACATAATTTTAACTTTTAACAAAACTCAATTATCAAAGTCTATTAAGGTTGGATACTTGTCTATTAAGGCTGGATAATGTCGTGTCCACCCTTTCATACCAAATCCAATTAGATGTTACCAGTGCCAACATTTTGGACATTTCAAGACTGCCTGTCGAGGAAATATGTTGTGCGCTAGATGTACGTCCGTTGGTCATACTATTACTGATTGCCACCTAGAGCCTAAGTGTGCGAATTGTAAACAGCCCCATGAATCCAGCTCAAAATACTGTCCGATTTAGAAACAAAAAAAAAGAAATTCAATAACTGAAAGCACTGAAGAATATATCCTACCCCGAGGCAAGTAAATTGTGTCTGCCAACAGTTGTTCCATCTTTTGCAAAAATAGTTCAGCAAAAGAAATCTATTGACACCGTAGAAAAGTTTATACAGACAGACACAAATATTACTAATGCATCACTTAAAAAATCTGTTTCAAAACTTACTGATGATACAATATGCAACGTCACACGTCCTCCAAAAAAGAAAAAAGTCAAACCGGACACTAACATTAATTCTGGAAAAAATGCTACAAATCCAAAAAGTGGAGATTTTCATATGCATCCTGGAACCTCAAATGAAACTCGCCTACTAGAAACAATGCAATCGACAGCTGCATTTAAACCAATGTCAGAATCAACGTTGACAGATAATTTGCTTCCTGATGCTCAAGATACAGCAGAATCCGAGGATTATATTGATTACGATCCAGAAGAATCTATAGACGAAGACTTTATAGATAATAAGCATCGACGGCAGTCGTCTACTAATCGAACAGTCGCAAACCTAACATTTCATCCTGCTCTTAAATCGAAGTTTATAAAAAAGCGACGAAGGAAAAATTTAGATCAGAACTGACTATTTTTACATTCACATGACGATGTATTTATATGCATATACCTCGTATTTTATATTCCTAAACTTTTTACATTTTTTCACTATTTTCTCATATAATCCATCTTGTATTTGCTTATATCTCAGATTTTAAATTAGCGAGTTTATATATCACATCATTTATATAAATTACACCATATGTTTGGCTCAGTATAACCAAAAGTGGTTTTTGAGCCAATAAACCCCACATTCACTAGCTCATTCAAAAAACGTGCATACAACGAAATAAAAGAAAAAACGAATTTTTATTTCATTGTTTAGAAAGCAATCTAAAGAAAACTATTTGTCATAATTTTAACTCTAGAGAAAGATACCCATAAAATTGCATAGTTAGATAGATAAGCAGTTGAAACAGCGAAAACATAACTATTTATTGTGTATGAAAGTAAATTTTGAGAAGATACTATTGATTAATTTAACTACTAGAAATTAATTTGGTAGTAGGTGAAAAAAGGTAATTTTTAAGGTTTCAATTAGGCTAAAGTACGTGAAATATTTTAACAGTATTTTTAGTAGCTAAAATTACAGCAAATGCTGTATTTTTAATTCTGTTTTAATTTAATTGACTTTAGCATTTTCTAAAGTTGACAGTAGCATTCCTTTTATTTTTAAGAGAATATGTGCCAGGCTCACAGAAAAACTGCTAATTCGTATACAAGATATGAGAGCATTTATCTCTCTTCGACCTAGGCTGAGCACTGGCACGGCGAGAATATTTCTTGTATTTGAATTCAATTAAAATCTTTTATTTATAACGGGTTCATTGTTCTCAATAAATTGTTTTTAAGAATTAAAAACGAACCGAGAGTAAACCTGCAGTATTTTAATAGTCTTACACCCTTTCTATTCTTCATGTACGTGAATCTTCCTAATGTCAAATCCCAGGGTATCATAATACCATAAAAGTCAAAGTATCTCTGTAATCTGTTTCAAATTGCATATTTTCTTTTGAGGTAATGTAATTTCACTTTCGTATACCTCCAAGTAAACTATCTACGCAATAAACAATTTTTCATTCCTAGATCTCAACAGTAGAAAAAATTCAATGATTAATCATTAGATGTGAAGAAAATTATATGAATTTTACATCAACAATATGAATTAATGCAAAAAAATTTTAATTAAAAATAGTTAAATCATGAGACTAATTTTTACAATTAAATTGGTGTGTGTGTGTGTGTGTGTGTGTGTGTGTGTGTGTGTGTGTGTGTG
>JAOUZG010016704.1:5800084-5826833 GCA_026289955.1 Argiope argentata | reverse complement strand
TGTGTGTGTGTGTGTGTGTGTGTGTGTGTGTGTGTGTGTGTGTGTGTACGCTCGTACAATATGCCTACATATATTGTAACATACAAATCATTAAATGAATTTAATTGGAAAAATTAGTTTTGTGAAATAATATTTTACGAAAACCATGAAAGAACGTCAGAAACTTGGTTAATTTTTAATTAATTAAAATTTAAAAAAATATTATGCTCATCTCAACCCTCAAATTACGTATGTTTATTACGTTACGTAGATTTAATAATCCTACGCCAAAAGATTTGGTCTGTAGAGTTCCAAAATACACACGTTCTGCTTTATTATTAGCAGCGAGGCGATTGCATCTTTTTTTTGTAAACTTTTACATATTTTATGACAAACAGTTGCAGTTTACTTTAAATGCATGTTAAATTGCATTTGTACAAATTCACTTTATAACAGGCTGTAAAATTGTGCTTTTGAATTGATTTTCATTAATCTGACATTTTTCCGATTGCTTTTTTCATTTTCTTTTTTAAATATCCTATTTCATAAATAGTAAAGTCCTCTCAACTGATATTTGCTTGATAATTGAAAGATCAGTATATATGAAGCCGCACGTGTTGATTAAAATGCTGGTCCTATATAGTAAACTCAGACTCAATAATTTTTAAAGATTTGTGGCAACTGATCGTTATTAAAAAAATGCTTAGAACTATCATTTCAAAAAATTATCGCTCTGTTTTGCATATTTCTGAACTTTATCAAAAGGGCCATTCTTTTTATAATAGACGAAATCTTTGTGCAAATATGAGCAAGCCTAAAGTTCTTGTTACGCGCGTTGATGTACCGGAAGACAGCATTGAAAAACTTAAAGAACAGTAAGAATCTTATCATTTTTGTATGAATATCTTTCATTAACAATTTTGATAAGTTTATTAAAAAAATTGTACAATTATTTGATTGGAATTGATATTAATTATGCATTTTTATCTCTGGTTTTATCTCTAAGAAATCACTTGACAATTTCTAAACTTTTATTTATTAAAATATGTTAATACATAGTATAATCCTAGTATACAGTACCCCTTGATTTTGTGACTTTATATCGAGTTGCCGTGACGTCATTTCTGCCACGGACGCTTGTTGGCTGTTTGCCTAAGCTATGGTTCCTGCTGAGATGTTGGCGACATTTTTTTAAATGGCGCCAAAAGGATACCGTATGCTAGGATTTAACCGAATACATTTTAAAAAGACAAATTTTCTTTTGTTTTTTCTAAGACAAAATGATTTTATCTCCCAAAAATAAAGTCTACCTGATTAATATGAATTGAAATTAAAATATTAAGTAAATAAATCAATTTATAACCAATGGAAATGGTCTTATACAACATAAATTTTATTTCAAAAACTTCGTTCCTAAAAACTTGATTGTATTAATCAGATTTTCATGATATATTTAGAATGAGTAAGTCATCAGGTTGCTGAATATCATAACCAAATGTAAAAACGAAACAAAACAAAAATTTTATTGGATATTTAGTTGAGGAAAACTATTCCTTTTTCTTATGCAGTATTGGTAACTAGTTTGGATTCGTGCGTGATTAGTGAACGTATTTGGCGTCGCAAATCTAATCATGTCGGAAAATTTTAATTCCAAATCTAAAAAGTAAGAAAATGTTTGTTTATTAAATAAAATACTTTTTGACATTCGTTTGGCGAAACTTTTTGTAAAGGGCTCACATTTTGCTATTGAATTTTAATTATTTTATTTAATCAATAAATGTTTTGGTTTTTTAGTGCAGTTTATGTAGACATGAGTGAACTCGTGGGTGAAAAACCTCACTGAAACATTTTTTAAATTTTTGCAGATCATCGGTTTGTTGCAGTTTATTTAGGTTGTTTTTGTTTTTTATTATTAATTTGACATCTGTTTTTCAAAAGTCAGTATTTAATGAGCTTTAGTTGGTAAAAGTGATGTTTAGTGTGCCCCTTGCCGTGCCAAAAATGCCTAGTCACCAATAAAGATGACGGACAAAGTAAGCAAATACTTCTGTAGAATAGTTACGGTTACCACTTTCTGCAATATAATTGTGATCTTTTATCAATAATTGTTTTTTTAGACCGGCTGCAGAGCCAAAGTTAGAGCATGCGATGCCTTCGGTATCTGAAGAAGGCGCCGGGCAGAATTTTTTTAACTTAAAAAAACATTCTACGGCTTAGCTAGCCACGGGAGCGGGAACCTAGTAGCTTCACTAGCACATTGAACATAAGTACTGTGTGGATAACAGAAACAGTGCATAATCAAAAGAAGAGAAAGATCAGAGGAAGAAGCGATCAAACCATTCTCCATACAAAATGTCAAACAAGCATTATTTCCTAAATTCATCAGCTCTTAATATATATACATATACATATTGCACTCACCCTTCATCAATTCTGCTGATTCGATATACTGTTTTCTATTCCCTTATTCTTACACGATTACCGACATAACAAATTATCAAGGAAACCAACCGTTAGAGCAAAAAAAGAATTATCAGAACTGCCATTGCATCTGACTTTTAAAATGAGAATGCAGACGATTTCGTAAAATAAGTATTCAGACGATTTTTTAAAGCGCATATCGACAATTAAAATTTACAAAAGAATTAAGTTCGTTAATTCGTGTTCACATTAAAAATAAAATTGTAATGTCTTAATAGTTGTAAAAAAACTTTTAATTACAACAAAGAAAAAATTAAAATTTCTAATCGGTATTTTTTATTACTTCTAATTTAACATTTTTCTTAAAATAGTCGTATTTCATGTTCCACTCAACCATTGTTTTAAAAAAAAACTCATCAAATGTAGCACCAAAACCAATTGGTAATGCAAGCCTATGAACAGGCTTCTAATTTACGAGAAAAAAACATCTGTTTACGCTTTTAGAGCCAAAACTCTAACTAAAAGACTAATAATAATTTTGGTTTGATTGTTTGTTTTCGCCTTAATCGTCAATTCTAAGTCATTCATTAATTACCGTATTTTTTTAAAAAAAGAATAACTGATTGCCAAAATTTATTATTAATTTGCTTGATTGGTAAAATTGATATCATTAAAAACATTTTGAAATTTTTAGATGGTGTAAAACTTAATTTTATGTAATTGAATTTTGTGTAAAATAGTTCTAACCAGCAATCTGGTTGGAAATATTTTATTTGATTGTTTGTGTCGCCATTTTGGCGATAAATCCAATCAGCACATAAATAAATTTGAAATCAGAAATTTTTCATTCTAGCTGTGATGTGGAAGTATACGAGGAAGACAAGCCAATACCTAAAGAAGAACTTATCAAGCGCCTTCCAGGCAAAGCTGGACTCTATTGTCTTTTAACAGATCCAATTGATAAATCAGTGATCGATGCTGCAGGTAAAACATTTTATTTCATTTGTACTATGTTCGTATTATTCACGGTTGAAATCTACTTTAAAAGCGCCCGTTTAGGTTGTCGCCAAAAATAATTACTAAAAAACCAAATGGAGTAAATTTTTTAGCAAGAATATGAATAACATTGCTTATTTTGTCGACATCTTGATTTTGACTTGGCGACTTGAAATTGTTGGCATCCTGGGCGATTTGAAGAGACTCTTTAAAGATTTCTATCATATTTACCATCCATCTTTGGAGATTAGTTGGTTCTCTGAGAATATAGGCACTTTTCCGATAGCCGGATGCAAACGAAAAATCGCCAAATAATGTAGAATTTAGCCAAATCTCTTACAGCGATTTTAAAGAAGCAGAAAAATTCACTAATTAAGGAATCCCGCCCAATTTTCTGGTGATTTTTCACTTGAATCCGGTTAAAGGAAAAGTACCAAAACAAAGAATATATTTAATTTCATTGAAATCTCTTATGTATAACTTTCATTTTATTCCTCATTCTTCCAAAAAAGTGTTTTTAAGCATGAAATTATAAAAACCCCAGCAATGTTATTTGAAAAGCTTTACATTTTCTCCAATTATGTTGTTACTTATGGCACTTGCCATGGACGAGCCCTTCGCTGATACAGCAGTAGATTTAAGCCGAAAGGAACGTCTCTCTTTTTTTTGAAGTAGGGCCAAATAAGGCCAAGACGGAGCTACACACACTCACCATATTTGCTTGCATAGCCCCTTTTTACCGGGGGAGCACAGTCGCACATCTCACAGATAGCACACAGAGGAACAACCATGCCCACGAGACTCGAACCCAGGACTCCAAGAAAACGAAGAAGATGCTCTTTCTATGTGCTAGAAAGCCGGCTTTTCTCCAATTATTGTATAAATTAACCTTTCAAATGGAGGCATGTCTCAAAGCATCACAATGTTGTTCAAAATGCAAATGACCTCTTTATCGTCCTTTTAATTTCTGCGGTTCTGTTACTTCACGTTCTTATTCTAATAAATATTAAAAACAATCTTACTTCGCTCTTCCGAAAATAAAATTTAGCAAGTTAATATTTCAGGAACATTCTATAGTAAAATATTTTAATGAATAATTTTGCGAAAAAAGTTTTCAAGAATTACTATCGGAAATCAACAAAACATTACATAAAAAATAAATTGGAATAATTTTTATACTTTAAAAATGTATAAAAACAATTTTTGTGTGATACCGAAAATTCGAAGGTACTGTGGTTTATATATATAGCAATATAATTTACTTTTTAATTAAATTTTAAAAAATAATTCCAAAATACATATCGCTACCTTCCACATTATATCTAATATGATAGTTTCACTATAATAATTTTTTAAATCATATTTACACTATTTTTCCTTAATATATCTGTGCTAATTAAACAAACGAGTGTTTTTTTATCTTTTACCATTTGATTGGCGCAGTATAGCCTAATATGGCTCTTGCGCCAATAAACCTCACTCAACCAACCAACCAACTAATATGATAGCAACAAAAGGCAAATAGGCCCTGACTCACCTTTATTATTAATAGAGATAAAGTTTTAGTCAGTCCGATGTAGACACATTCGTCAAAAATAAACAACTTTACGGCGCTTCTTCAGCAAATTGAAGACTTGAAATATCTATATTTTGCTCACAGTTGGGCAAAGAAATTGTCATTTCGTGTCAATATTTGTTTGTGGAGAAATTTTTCTCTATCTAATGAAAAAATAATTTAATTAAATTTTAGTGAGAAATATAAGACTGGTTGAAGGATATATCACAAGCATCAATCTTGGGGAGATTTAACCATGACTACCAAAAATTCTGTATCTTATTTTTTAAATTAATATATATATATATATAATAGTGAAGAGAATGTTCTGCAAAATTTCATGCAAAATACAAAACAAAACTATGCAAAACTTTTTCAACTTTTTCTTTTCAGGGTCAACTCTAAAGGTCATTGCTACGATGTCCGTTGGCTACGAACATATCGATTTAAACCATTGTAAATCAAAGTAAGTTCTTGAAAAAATAATTATAAATGTGAAATTAATCCCGCGATAGTTTTGATAGGACTGTTAATACAGCAGAATATATAACACCAATTGTCGGCTCTTTCACTGATCATTGATGTCCTTGGCTTCGCGAAATTTCAAGTCATTGTCAGAATTGTCGCCAAGGACTTTTTGGCGGCTTTTACTGCCGGTTTAAGTATTCAAAAGACTAAATAGAAAATTATATTATCCTTTTTTATAAAAAAAAGACAAAAAAATCTAAATTCTAAGCATTTTAAATGATTACTAAAATAAACTTTCATGATGTTGGATTCTACTCTTATACTGAAAGATATTCAGTTTTAATAATAATCCCAGTAGAGTAAGAAAAGATGGCTGGATATTCCCTCACAAAAGACATAAAAAGACTATAATTTAATTCTTCCTACCCGATGAGGAATACCCAAAATTAATATAATTTCTATTTTTAAAAATACTAACTTTTGTGCTTACACATTTTTCGATGTATGAATAAAGATTGATAGAATAAGGAAAAAATACATAATTTTAATTAATCAATTTGAATATTAACTAATTAATTAATCTGAACAAAATTAGTAATTTTAAACTTCAAGTATTTTGAATACTTCTTTCTTTTTACTTTATTTTACACATAATATAGAAAATGTATGGTAATCGCCAAAAAATTCGAATTTGAAATTTTGACGAATCTCCACATTCTAGATCTCCCTGAGTTTGAAAACACATTTTTGGGAAATATCCTTCTGTCTGACTAACAAAGACAATTAAAAAAGCTCTGCACTGGACGACTGAAATTTTGTGCACGGCCTTTTCACTAAATTTTCAGATTTCTATTAAATTTTGGTTAAAATCTGTCCAAAAGAAGTTCGTCTGTCTGGGTGTTTGAATTAATACAATAGTTACAAAACGAAGAGAACTAAATAGATAAGATTTTTTACACAAAATTACCATGTATAATATAGACACCCTTTAAATTTTGTGTCAATTTCATCAACGGTTTGATTGTCTATCAGCTTATACTCTTAAAAATATGTAAACGCGATAATTCAAAAATGCACTATAACAAATATATCAAATTTTGTGTGAGATTTTGAGAAGTGCAAATTTGTGTTAAATCTTTGTTTCATCCGGTTAAGTAAAACATATCTAAAGCATACATTTAGTTTATAGATTCTATTAACAGCATGCAAGGGAATGACAAAAAAAACTCGACAGAATGACCCAATAAATTCAGTAAAAATGCAAATATTTGCATCAAAAGTTAATGTTTCGTAACTATTATACGACAGTCCCATGTTAGTTTTTTTTCTGGCATGACAAGTTTATTGGAGAGTATGCGAAAACGGTTCGGGGAGACCACTCCAAATGATTTCAATGTTTTAGCTTTTATTAACTAATAATAATGTATTTCACATTTATAATGCTTATTTTCAACCAAGACATTTCTATTCATGTACGTAAGAGACATTTATTTTAATATTTTAAAATGTTAAATACTATTTGATGATACTGCGATCCTGTTTATCTATCATATGTTTGGCGCTGTATAGATATGTATAAATATGACTCTTGAGCCAGTAAAACCAACTAAAAGTAATAACTTTGTTTGAAGTAGGTAAAATTAATGCAAAACTGCTCTTTAGGTTTTACTTATCAAGTTTACTACTTCTAGTTTACTATATCAAGTTTTACCTATCTCGTCTCTGCTAGGTAGAATTATATCCTTTTGTTGATTTAGCTGTGAATTGGCTCACGTTTCATTCAAAATATGTGAAAACAAAAAAAGAAAATGCACTTAATTATATTACTTCAATTTAATCTCTCACTTTCTTTCCGCTTTTTCTGCATTCATACCAGGAGAGGAAACAGCAGTTAAAAATATTAATATAAAGAGAATTCCATGACTTATGCAGCTGTATTGGCATATCAACTGAACTAGTAATTCAGTAGGACTTTGAGACGAGTTGCCTTAACGTAATAATGTCCTCCTAGACGGCAAAATCAGTAAAATTATTTTTGCCTCCTTCATCTTTACATTTGTTACTAAGTTATTCTTTGATTTTTTTTCCACATAAATTCATAATTTTGTTAAATGCATTCGATAATTTTTTTAAATTTTTTTATGTAAAGGAATGCAATAATTTTTTAACCATTTATACGCAATGTTTTTTTAATATTTTCTATCATAAATTTGTTCGTTAATCAAAACAGGGGCTGAAAAATCTACAAAAACTTTACCCATTGTGAAAATTTATAAATATACTACAACTCCATCAAACAAATACTGGGGCAAAATTAATTCTTTTCCTTCGTATTATCTGTTAATCCTTCAAAATTGAAGGCATTTTAAATGAAAGCCAGTTGACAACAGCCAAAATGTTTTTCTACCAACAGAATCTATAATTTCAGACTAGACTGAATAGGCAATTGTCTAAGGAATCTGCAGGCAGATCGAATAAAAAATGTCATTACTCTAGTCATTAAATAAAAAAATTATAAAAAATACAAATTATATGAGTTATAAAAATCAAAGTAATATTAACTCTTTATTTTATAATAGGTTAGACTCATGCATGCATCATTACATTTGTTTAGTGTGTTATGTTTTCATCTTCGCTTTGTCTTTGATTAATTTTCGTTGATTTTCATTAGTCATTAATCCCCCATAGATCAGAATGGAAAAAAATATATTTATCACCGTTTCTATTTGACATAAACATTTTTTGAAGCAAGAAGGGGCTAGTTTCTTTTAGTGCATATGTACAACTAGTTTCTATTCATACTTCCAAATGGAGAATCATCGCGGACAAAAGAGATAACTGAAGAATAAATGTTAATCTATAAAAAAGGACTAAGCTATATTGTTCAGCTTAAAAATAATTTGTGTCAAGTATAGCATGTTAATTGAATTACTCAAAATTTGACAAAATATACTGTAGATGTTAAATATTTGTACTAGATTTTATGTCTCAAGCTCTCTTCGTTTTGTAATTATCTCGTAAACTTATAGTTGAACAATCGGACAAGCAGAATTCCAATGAATGCATTCTTTCAAAATTTGATATAAATCTACAAATTTAGTCTTAAAACCATATACTAAATTTCCTTCATGAAGTTCAAAGCATTTTTAGATACCTTTGTCGCAGAAAGATAGGCATCTACTAAAAATGCGTTTTTTTTCAATTAAGGAAGGTCTGAAATGTAAAGTTAAGTCAAAATCTCAAATTCGATTTTTTTGACGTTTACTGCACTTCCTCTGAACTAAGTACCAGATCTCATTCGTCTATCTCTTCGCACCGTGTACCATATCTATTCGTCTATCTCAAAGAGTTTTTGTGTTATTTCTGTCACATAATAGATAAATAGACTTTGTCACATATAAAAAGACGGACATTTTCCAAAAAGACCTTTCTTCAATTTAGGGAAGTCTAAAATGTAAATATTCACCGAAATCTCAAGATCGAATATTTTTTGACGATTACGATATCTTCACGATACATCGTAGTAGACAAAGTAACAAATAATGATGAAATAATTATTGACATTAGTAAAAGTCAATCTTATGCATTATAAAAATAGTTACAATTGTTTAAAAAGAGCTTATGGAATGTTTTTCCATCATAATTCTCTTTTTGAAAAGTATATCGAAGAACCAGTCCGATTTTGAAGATAAGTAAAGTTTTTAAAGTAGAAAAAGAACTTTCAAATTTAAGGCAAAAGTCAACGTATCTTAACTTCTACATGCTAATGCTGAGAAGTTGTGTTTTTTTGTTGTTGTTGTTTATTTTACAAGAGTGCATGCGTGAAAGATTTGGGGAGGCCACTTCCGCTGTTTGTTTGTTTTTAATCAAGGTAACAATACTAATCAAACTTCGTCTAATATTCGCCTATAATTGTCTGTAAACTCTTAAAACACCACGAGTCAACAAATTTAAGAACTATCGAATATATTTGGAGTAAGAGGATGAAGGCAGAACAGTAATACGAAAACAAAACTGAAAACTATTATATGTAAAAATGAAAGAATATTGCTGCAAAAATAGTGACAAAAGATGCATTATATGTCCAAAATTTAAAAGCTGCTGTAAGTGATATATACTTTTAAGGCTCAAACTGGTACAATATTTAAAAATATGAATCAATTCCTTTAAAACCTAAAAAGACTTTTGTAAGGTAGCTTTTTGGTTTCTTTTTTTATTATTGATTTTTCAAAAGAAAAGTATTTGTATATTCATAAAATTTTTAACGAAATTATGTTTAAAAAAACTCTTATAGATATAATTAAAAATTCTTACTACAAAATAATAATTTTAAATAATGGTGAGAATATTATTTCCTTCAAATTCATAATTTCACGAACACTTTTGAAAGTCCCTGCAGGTCTTTAGCAACGAGACCTCTGGATGGTTTGAACTCTCTTCCTTGATTTAGCTTATATATATTGAACGAATCCATTTGAAGCAATTGTTGTCATTATTTTTGAGATCAAATTCATAAAGTGACATCATTCTAATTAAAAACAGCAACTTAAGAAGCCACAGACCATACTCGTTCCTTTTTTTCGTCTTTCTTTTCTCTTTTTCTTAAAAACATTAAAGAGGTTGTTTGTTTAATCATGGCATTCTTTTACAGAAATATAAAAGTGAGCAATACTCCTGATGTCTCCTCGGACTCCGTGGCTGAGTGGACGGTCACTTTGATGCTCTGTGCTGGACGCAATTTTATGGAGGCGGCAACGGCTATAAAAAAGTACGATGCGTATTCTTCATCTAATTTCATAAACATGCAGATGGATATTTTTCCATTTGTAATTTATGAAATCTTTATTTTACTTATGAATCACTTTTGTTTGTTAGTCTTGATTCGAGAATCATCTCATTCGAATGGTAAAGAATGTTCTAGAATCATCTCGATTTTAGGGAATGATATAGAGGATGAGTAGGACCAAACTCGTAACAATACAGTTTGTAGGAGATTAACGTAGCCACTAGACAAAAATAATTACCCGCGTCCAGTGAATATTATCTGGCTTATGAGTTATAATTACTTACTCTCCCACCAGTCGGTCGGCGGGGAAATGAACGATACATTTGGACCAGGCGTGTGTCAGTTGTTGATGTTGATGATGGTTGTTGTATTCAATATGCATAACTACTTTTGCTGTTGATAGAGGACGCCACAAAAGCTGAAAAAGTTGCTTATTCATGGACATGGGTCACCATTGTAGATTAATGGTGTGGAGGACCAATAGAATCGAATTGGCAACATTAGAGTTTGTAGCCGAGTAACCTAGCCACCAGACAAAAGTAATTCATTTTACTCAAATTTAAGTTTACACAAATAAATCATTCCAAGGGCTAGCATGAGAAAAACAGATACTTTTGAGGCATTTGCACACTCTGTAACATCTCACAGAAAAACATTGAAGTGAGTATTATAACTTATGTAAGATTACGGCGAAAATATCATTAGCTGCTAGATGGCAAAATTTTATGGGAATAGAATGAAATTGCTTAACTTCAAAGTATCCTCCCCCCCCCCTCTGAATACACCTCACATTTGCTTAAGAAAAATTCTAAAATGATGGTCGGTTCTCACAGCCTTGTGGTACTGGAATGTTGTAGGATGACTAACGCTTACCAATTAAAGAATGTGTCTTCTTAGGGAGGGGGTTGTACCGTGGCCGGTGATGGTTCGTAGAACTTAGTTCCCTCCAATACTGTTGTGGTTATCTGGTCATTCAGATTTTTTCCACGTGCCAGTGTAGACAGGTATGATTTAATTTGTTATGTTAAAAGAATTTTTTTGTAACTTTAAAAAGTAAATATTAGTAAGTAGACAGCTTCCAAACTGCGTTTTTTATTCTGTAAGCTAATTTATTAACTTTGTTTTCATCGATGAAATTATCGCCAATCTTCACCGTTAATTAACAAGTACCAAATTTTTTGGATAGCTCATAATTTTGATTTTCTTATTTTTTAAGTTAACAGAAGGCTAAAGCTTCTGTTTTTAACACGATGTTTCTGGTAGTTTAAATTATTAGAAATAAATGGCATGAAATGATAAAAAAAATTTTAATTTGAAGCCTCCAAATAAATAAATATAAAGAGACAAGAAATAGTCAATGTATCCGAATGTCCAATTTAAAAAAATAATTGAATAAATTATGCATATGATATTTTTGCATTGCATGTATTTTTGACCAGCAAACAAAGGAAAAACTTATCTACTAAAGTGTTATTTAACCGTTGGAGTGCGGCGAAGCGTTATTGCGCTTCACTTGCCGTAAAGGTAAGTATTCTTCCGCACTCAAGCGGTTAAAGCTAAAAAATTAGATAACACACTAAGCGAGGGGTTCTCAAAAGGGCGGTCGCTAGATGTGGAAGAAAAGTTTAAAGAAAATTAATTTATTGCTGTAGTTTCGATTTAAAAAAAAAGAGTACACATAAAGCTTTTAATACACATACAAGTTGGTTTTTGTATTCTATTAGTTAATGGGATACGTGAGCTTATTTGGAATGAACCAATTTTTTAATGTCTGAATGATCTTTCTAACACACAAAACAATATCATTTTCCAGTGTCAAACGATTTCTTGATTTAGTTTTTAAATGCATCACTATGGAGTTTCCTTGTTCACAGTTGTAATGCGTAGAAAATGACATCATAATTTTTAATGCTGTTATGGACAATTCTGGGTATTCCTTTTTAATACGAATCCAAAATTTGTTGATATAAGCTAAGTTAAAAGTTACTTTACCTGACTGATCGCTTGGAATCTCTATCAGTTGATCATGATGAAGGGCACTTAGTTCAGCTTTTGTTACGGCTTGCCCACTGAACGGATTGACTATCCAAACAATCCCACTCATATCCTAAACTGGAACGTAATCCTTAAACTGTTCAATCAAAGTTTCGAGATGAGGTGATACTAGTAAGGAGAGAGATGAAGTGTCAAGGGATGTGGCGCCAATACCCGACACATACTCTACGAACTGTTGAGGACGTGTAAAAATTTTAAAATCTCTGTCTAAACTTCAGAAAGAGTTAAAAATACTTAGACTAAAAAGGGGTTCGCAATGCCTAAAAGTTTGAGAGTCCCTACACTTAACAATAATGCATTAAAAATAACAAGTCGTGTGACAAAATTACTAGAAAAATACACCCCTCAGGGGCTCACCTTCTTTAGGTGGGTACGGGTGTCCCAATCCCGAGGTTCCCAGGGATCTTTACTCATTTTATGTTTATTCTACTCTACGCCTTCTACTGTCTGCTTGATCCTCCTTTCCCTCGACGGCAAGCGAGGGGGCTCTCCATGAGAAGCTGTCGCCGCTCTGTTTGCTTCTTGCTTCTCATGGACAGCCAAAAACCCCACGTGTTGGCCGTGCGTGGCGACCCATTAGACGGGTGGTGCACTGTGGTCCCCGGTGTATCAATCGGCTGGTAACTAGTCACCTGAGTGGCTAGACTGCTAGGGATCAAGCGAAGGGGTTACTCCTTGGGCTTGGCGTTAAGGGTGGTCACTGTCCCCGGGGGTAACTCCGAGCGTATAGGTATCGATTAGCACTATGGTAAGTACCGAGGCTGGGATATCTAGAGTCGGTGGCTGCCATCCCTTGTTGGGCTCCGTGGTGGGCGGTGCCGTCGTTCCTGAAACCCTATTCATATCGTATGGGGCCAAAAAAAATTTCTCCCTTCAGTGGGCACCAGAAGAATATAAATCTTTTTGAAAAACCATATGACAAATTTTTTATTATTAAACGCATTTCTGAAAGCAATGAAACCTTTAACAATGTTTCATCATTTTTAGTAGAAAAATCTATTACAGGAGCACTTGGGGAAGTTGTTTCAACTAAGAAACTTCGCTCTGGAGACTTGCTTGTTGAAGTCGGTAGTCGCAAGCAAGCTCAGCAAATAATTAAACTAACTATATTAGCATCTATAACTGTAAGTGTAAACGCTCATACGACGCTCAATTCTTCAAAAGGTGTTATAACATGTGACGAGCTTTTTAACGACACCTTGGAAAAAATTACAGCAGAACTAAAACCTGAAGGATTGACGCATGTACGCCGTATAACTATTAGGCGGGATGGACAACTCCTTCCTACTAAGCACTTTATTTTGACATTCAACAGACCAAAATTGCCCGAAAGGGTAAAAGTTGGGTATATGAGATTGGCCGTGAGGCCTTATATTCCTAATCCTCTCCGGTGTTTTCAGTGCCAACGATTTGGCCACTCAAAATCCAACTGCCGCGGGACTCTAACTTGCGCCCGTTGTGCAGTGAAAGGCCACGAAAGTCAACAGTGTTCTGCTGAAGAAAAGTGTGTGAATTGCAATGGCAACCACACTTCCTTTTCTAGATCCTGTCCTCGTTGGCTAATGAAGAAACAAATTTTAACTGTAAAATTTAAAGAAAATATTACATACCCTGAGGCCAGGCGTAAAGTCAACGTCCAAACACCGATTCCTGGTGTAACATATGCTTCTGTTTTACAAAAACAATTTTGCGCAAATTGTTCTTGTTCTAATTGTATTAAATCTGTCAACGAAAGTAAGCCTCCAGAGAAATCAGATTCTGATACTGAAAAATCCTTAATTAGTGCTCCTGAAACTGGACAACCTGAGATAGCTCACCGTAAGCGGAAATCGAATAAATCACTGAAACTTAAGCTTTCAAAACGTGGCGTTAAAGAAAAACAGCTTTCACAGAAGATGAAAGCATCAAGTTTAAATAATTCTGTCGCTCTGGGACTTGCGAATCAGGGTATAGTCCAAAAGAATCTATCATCTCTTTTTAGTGGCGTGCCCAAAAGTCCCGATCTCATCGCACTGCATCCATCCGAAGAGGAGGATGAAATTCAAATGAGTTGCGATTTGCCGACAACTCTTAACAATGTTCCTAACACCTCTCATGCAACATTTTCTTGATGGGTCATTTCCTTTCTTGGAACTGTCGTGGCACTCGGTCCAAACTAAATGAAATTGGGACCATTCTTAACCAATTTCATCCAGCTTGCCTCTGCCTTCAAGAAACTTTCTTGAAGCCAAATTTGCCTTTTAAATTGCGGGGTTATAATACGGTTCGGAAAGATTCGGATAGTAATCCGCAAAATTCTGGAGGTGTTTGCATTCTGACCTCCAATTCTTTTCCTAACACGCCTCTGTCACTCCATACTGATTTGCAGGCAGTTGCGGTCCAAGTACATGTACGAACCTTAATAACAGTCTGTTGTGTCTATTTAACACCTAATGATTCAATTAGTCAAAGAGATCTTGACGGTTTAGTAGAGCAACTTCCAGCACCATTTATTATACTTGGTGATTTCAACGGCCATAGTACTTTGTGGGGTTCGCATAGTACAAATTCTCGTGGGCGACAGATTGAGCAGTTCATTACTAATAATGCTCTCTGTCTGCTGAATAACGAAGAAAAAACTTACTTCCACGAGCCCTCGCGTACTTTTCACAGTTTAGATCTGGCCATATGTTCTCCAGTGCTTTTTCCGTTGCTTAATTTTACAGTTGAAAATGACTTGCATGAGAGTGATCATTTTCCTGTAATAATATCTCATGCTGATGGTGGTGGAACAACGCAAGGTGTACCTCGCTTCCTATTCCAGCATGCGAATTGGGCTGATTTCTCTCAACTGGCCCAAATTACCGAAAGCATGATTAACACAGCTAATATCACAACAGCAGTACAACTTGTTCTTGATTGCATTATGAAGGCCGCAAATAAAAGTATCCCTAAAAGCTCACCCCGACTACGGAAATTCCGTAAACCATGGTGGAACAAGGCTTGTCACGAAATTTGCAGGAAACAAAAACAGCTTTGGAACAAATTTCGTAGATACCCAACAACGGAAAATCTTGTTGCATTTAAGAGAGCCAAGGCTTATGCTCGTTGCATTCGCCGGCGTAGCCAGAGAGAATCCTGGGTTAAATAAGTATCATCCGTCACATACTCTACCTCTAGTAAACTACTATGGAAGAAAGTGAAGGCAGCTAATGATATCTATCCGGAATTTTCATTTCCTGTGTTGAAATCGGGAAATGTAATTTATTCTTCACATATAGAAGTTGCCAACGTGCTCGGGCAAGCATTTGAAAAAGTTTCAGCCATTGATTCCTATAGTCGTCAATTTCTAACTACTAAGAATAGAGCGGAAAAAATTAAGTTAAATTTTAATACAAGCAGATCTCTTGATTATAATAGCGCCTTTAAGCTGTTTGAGCTGAAGAAAGCCTTGTATCAAGCGCATGAAACTAGCCCTGGTTCTGATGGAATCACTTACAGTATGCTTCGCCATTTAGATGAGGTTTCTCTCTCCAATTTGTTAAAACTTTTTAATCGAATCTGGTTTGAGCAAAAATTTCCCTCTCAATGGCAAGAGGCAATAGTGATTCCAATCCTTAAGCCGGGAAAGGATCCTTCCTACCCTTTGAGTTATAGACCGATCGCTCTAACGAGTTGTATATGCAAAACGCTTGAACGTATGGTCAATGCCCGATTAATGTTTGAGTTAGAGAAACATGGATGTATCTCGCTATTACAGAGTGGCTTCCGACGCGGACGCTCAACATTTTACAACTTAGTTCTACTTGAGACCCAAATTCGTAATGCCTTTGTTCGCAGAAATCATCTCGTTTCCATTTTTTTCGATATTGAAAAGGCTTACGATCGTACGTGGCGATACGGTATTCTTCAAACACTTTTAAATTTGGATTTTAGAGGAAATCTCCCAGTTTTTATTCAAAAATTTTTGACTACTCGTATATTTCGTGTACGAGTTGGTAATTTTTATTCTGATACTTTTATCCAAGCTGAGGGTGTTCCACAGGGAAGTGTTCTCAGCGTTACGCTTTTTATCACACACTTTAGTGAAATTCTGAGTCAACTTCCTCCGTCTGTTCAAGGGTCACTGTACGTTGATGATTTGCAGATTTCTGCTCAAGGTTGTAATATGCGCTTGATTGAACGCCAATTACAGAGGGCTGTTAACAAACTAATTTCCTGGTGTGAAAAAAACGGGCACACTCTTTCTCCGGAAAAGAGTTGTTGCGTGCATTTCTGCCGGAAGCGAAACATGCATCCAGACCCTGTAATTAAGATTCGAGAAACTAACATTCCCGTTGTTGATAGCGTGCGATTTTTGGGAGTAATTTTTGATAGAAAACTTACTTTCCTTCCACATATTCTTCATCTGCGAAAGAGATGTGAAAAATCTCTTAATATCCTTAAAGTGCTGTCAAATACTTCTTGGGGGGCTGATCGTCCTTCCCTTCTTCGAATATACGAAGCAATTATATTATCCCGTATTGATTACGGTTGCATGGTCTATGGTTCTGCCCGCCCTTCTGTTTTGCGCAGGCTTGATACAGTGCATCATTCCGCGTTAAGAATTTGCTCTGGTGCTTTCCGCACCTCACCTGTAGAAAGCTTGTATGCTATCTGCAATTTTATGCCTTTGGATCTTCGACGTCGGAAATTAACAGCACAATATTATTTCCGCATAAAATCAATTCCGAAACATCCCGTAAGCCACTTGTCCATTCCAAGTGGTTTTCAGAGACTTTATCATGCCCGTCCCTCTCATATTCTTCCCTTTAGTGAGAAAGTAAAAACTTTGCTGAATGATTCGGAACTTCATGGGGCCACAATTCAAAATATTAATTGTTTTTCTTTCCCTCCTTGGGATGCTCCAAATTTTTTATTCTTGAACCCGTTTACTGGATTCAACAAATCCACAACAGCGCCTATTATCTTCCAGCAAATTTTTAAGGATCATCGCAGCCGATATAATTCTTACGTAGAAGTATTTATAGATGGATCAAAATCCAATACCCATGTAGGTTGTGGAGTTGTTTTACCTACTCAGACAAATAACTACAGTTTGCCCACATCATTCTCTATTTTATCTGCTGAACTGGTTGCAATAATATACGCTCTTCAATTGATTTCGACCTCTTGCGCACGATCCTTTTGTATATACACTGACAGCAGGAGTGCTTTGGAATCTCTTTCAAATTTCTGTTATTCAATGCATCCGGTTGCTATGGAAATCCTGGTTTCAATTCAATCCCTTGAAAACAAAGGATTTAAAATTCTTTTCTGCTGGTTTCCGAGCCATGTTGGAATACCTGGCAATGAAATGGCAGATGCTGCAGCAAAATCGCCCGGCCCTTTTCATGAGCGAGCACTTCCGCAAGGAGATGCAAAGTCATGTTTTGCTCGGCATGTTCACAAGTTGTGGCAACGTTCTTGGGATCAGCAAATAGCCAATAAGCTACACTCTCTCCAACCAATGATTCGCGTATGGCCTACCAACCCAGTGCGTGGGCTCGATGTAAAGTTAACTCGGCTCCGCATTGGTCATGCCCGCTTTAGTCATAGATATCTGTTATTTGGGGAACCATGTCCAAAATGTACGGCATGCAATACAGCATTAAGTGTGCGTCATGTTTTAACTGATTGCCCTGTTTTTAATAATCATCGTCTACGTTTTTTTAATACATTGTCTATAAACATGAATGAACTCGTGGGTGAAAAACCTCACTCTCATATTTTTAAATTTTTAAATGCCACTGGTTTGTTGCATTTTATTTAGGTTGTTTTTTTTATCAAATTGAAATCTTTTTATTGGACTTTTATTTTTTCTTTTGTCGTTTCTTTATTAAATGATACTCTTAAAGCATCGATGTGTGTTTTGAATTTTTAATCTCTCTAGTCTTTAATCAAAATATTTTTTTAAATATTAAATATTTTTAAATAATTTTGAACTATTATTACCATCTGATTGGCGCAGCATGGCCAGGAGTGGCTTTTGTGCCAGAAAAAACAAATCAACTCAACTAGAAAAATACTAGCTACAAAATAGCATTTGCCTTACAGAAATCTGTGTAATTATGATTTTTTATGCAAATTTTTAATCAGAATCCCAGAAAATGTGATAATTATAATAGAATTCAATGCTCAATTTTTCTTGCAGCATTATTCTTTTTAGTTCGTCGAATAAAGGAAATGTAATCAAAATATCCACGCGTTCAATAAATACGATCTCATTTAAACTCCTTATAATCGTAGTTTCATTTTTTAATCGTGGTTTAAAAAGCATGGACTCATCATAAATAACTCTCTTTTAGAGGAAAATGGATTTACCAGTGGAGTCCGATGTGGTTGTGCGGAGCGGGTCTGGCCGATGCTACCATTGGAATTGTGGGAATGGGGAGAATAGGTAAGCATGTGCATGGATGCTATTCAGCTGATCATGTGACCATTATCCTATAGAAAATATGCTCATTTACTGAAGAAGTTTATGAGTATTAATTTTAAAATACTATTTTTTTAATTTATAAATCTAAATTGCTACTTCCTTGTAGCGAAACGCAAATAAAGAAGCAGGTAGTAGGCCGCTGGCTGAACAAAAGTTCAATGCAGGATGCGGAAACTCTCTGCATTAAGGTGACTATGGACTTTTAAAATGACTCTTCGCAATTTTCACCTTATCGATTGGAAATTCTACAGGCATTAAGAGTAACCCTATAGGAGATGACACAAAAAGTTAAAGCATTATATCGATTCATTTATGAGTTAGGAAGGTTAATATATTATAATATTAGCGATGAATAAATAAGCAAAACTAACCAATGTAATAACTCCAAACTACTTTTAAAAAAATTTTTAAAAATCAGTAGTTTTGAGTTATTTAACTTTTATATTTCGTGCTCAAACTTCAAAATTAATCCCAACTTTCGTTTCAAAAGGGTTAGAGTAAGTAATAATAAAATTTTAAAATAATAATATATAATAAAGTAAATAATAATAATACCGAAATTTGTGGAACAAATTTGGAACGCCTGGGTTTGGTTTGGTTGGTTTGTTTGGGTTTTTGGCACAAGAGCCATTCTTGGCTATACTGCGCCAATCATATGGTTTTACACATAAGAAGATTAAAGATAACAATTATAAAAAGGATAAAAGTGTAGCATAATTAAAAAGAAACAGCTTTTGTAACAAAAAAGATATTTTTTTAAAAAAAAAGTATAAGCAATGGTTCTGAAGCAAAGTCAGATGTTAATTTTTTAAATAAGCAATAAACAAGTAAAAACATTTAAATGCACGCATAAAAACCAATTGCCTTTAAAAAGGGAAAAATATGCGGGTGGTGTTTCTCACCCACCAAGTCATGCAAGTTTGGAGAAGGTGAATGAAAAAAATACTGACGATGAGAGTTAAAAACCGGACATTCAATCAAAATATGCTTCACATTAAAATTGGTATGACATGTAGAACAGACAGGTGCTCTCTCACCGAAAAGGAGATGACGATGTATGAATCGAGTATGCCCTATACGAAGGCGAGTCAACTTGACGTCAACCTCTCGTATAGGAACGATAGGCCATAAACCAATTATAGGTTTTATGAAATGTAACTTGTTGTTAAGCTGCATGTCCCATGACCTCTGCCAAGTTAAATGAAAATATTTATTGACGAACTTTTTCACATCACAATATGGAAGTCCATATGTGAGGAAGGATGTAGCCTGTTTAGCAGCAGAGTCTGCTTCTTCATTTCCGGAAATACCCACATGACCAGGAACCCAACAAAGTATGATATTGAATTCTCTATTTTGCAAGATCTGTAACATAAATAGGATCTGAATAACAATTGGGTGCATCCCTTTATGACAATGAGAAAGTGCATCCAAAGCACTCCTACTGTCGGTATAAATAATAAAATCACGTCGAGAAGAAGGCGAGATCTCTTGAAGAGCACAGAAAATCGCTACTAATTCAGCCGTGAAAACAGAACAGCAATTGTGTAGACGGTAGCTCAGTGTAACAGCTGGAAGAACGATGCCACAACCAACATGCCCTTCTGATTTCGATCCATCCTTAAAAATTGGCATGAATGAATAATACTGTTAACGATGATAAAGAAAAAGCTGGTGGAAAACCACAGAAGATGTAGAAGATTTGTCAAAACCTTCAAAAGGATTTAGGATCAACAAATGTGGGATATCCCAAGGTGGGAAGCGCAATGAGTCAGTTGTCTTGATGGTGACATTCGAGAGGTCCGAATCATGCATGAATAATTTGACTCTCTCGTTGAATGGAAGGGTGTGAGAGGGGCGGGCATCATATAGTCTACGTAGACCAAACGGAAGATTCATATTGCTAATGGGGTGATTAGGGACAGATTTTGAACGATAATAATATAAAATAGATAATTTCTGTCGCCTTAAATGGAGAGGCTGTTCGTGGTAAGTAACATAAAGGCTGTCTACTGGTGAAGTACGGAACGCTCCAGAGCAGATTCTTAGAGCGGAGTGGTGAATAGTATCTAGTTTCCGCAAAACTGTAGGGCGTGCAGAGCCGTAAATCATGCAACCGTAATCAATCTGGGAAAGGATTACTGCTTGGTAGATACGTAGTAAGGATATCCGATCGGCACCCCAAGATGTTTTCGAAAGAACCTTTAAAATATTTAAAGATTTCTCGCACTTCTTCCGTAAAAATAAGATATGCGGTAGGAAGGTGAGTTTCCGATCAAAAATCACTCCCAAAATTCGTATTTCGGTTACCACAGGGATTGGAATATTCTGAATATGAATACACGGATCAAGATGAAGATTTCGTTTGCGACAAAAATGGACACATCGGCTTTTCTCCGGTGAAATAGTGTGCCCGTTTTTGTTGCACCAGGAGACCAATTTGTTTACAGCAGCCTGCAATTGCCTTTCAATTAGATTCATATTGCTTCCTTGACAGGAGACCTGCAGATCATCGACATACAAACTAGCATGCACAGATGAAGGTAAATGAAGTAAAATTTGACTAAGATAAGTGATAAAAAGTGTGACACTGAGGACACTTCTCTGGGGAACTCCCTCAGCTTGAATAAAATGATTTGAATAAAAGCTACCAACACGAACTCTAAAAGTGCGATATGATAAAAAGTTCTGTAAAAATATGGGTAAGTTACCCCTAAAACCAAAGTTAAAAAGGGTTAAAAGTATGCCATAGCGCCATGCACGGTCGTATGCCTTCATATCGAAGAATATAGAGACAAGGTGATTCCTTTTAACAAAAGAGTTGCGGATCTGGGTTTCCAGTAAAATCAGGTTGTCAGAAGTAGACCGACCTCTACGGAAACCACTCTGCAACGGGGAAATACATTCTTTCTTCTCCAATTCATATACGAGACGAGCATTAACCATTCGTTCCAAGGTTTTGCAAAGACAACTAGTCAATCCAATTGGCCGGTAGTTCAAAGGGTTTGATGGTTCTTTACCAGATTTTAAGATTGGGATCACAATAGCTTCCTGCCATTGTGAAGGATATTTTTGCTCAGTCCAGATTCTATTATACAAGAGTAATAAACTGGATAAGGAATGAGCGTTCAAATGGCGGAGCATATTATATGGGATCCCATCTGGTCCAGGACTTGTATCATGGGCTTGAGATAAGGCCGATTCTAGTTCTGATATACTGAATTCACAGTTGTATGAAAATGTCCCCAGGGTATTAAAGCCTAAAGGTACCCGTTCCGCTCGATTTTTAACTGATAGAAAATCAAAACTGTAAGAGTCGGTTGAGGAAACCTGTGCAAAAGTTTTACCCAAAATATTGACAACGTCTAATGGATCTGAGAAGGACACATTTCCTATATTTAGAACAGGAAAGGAATTTTCTCTATAAATTCCATTAGCTGCATTTACTTTTTTCCACAAAAGTTTACTGGGAACACAGGATGTTATTGATGATACAAAGTTAATCCAAGATTCCCTTTGACTACGACAGCGAATGCGACGAGCAAGGGCTCTGGCCTTTTTAAAAGCGACTAAGTTTTCTGATGTTGGATATCGTCGAAATTTGTTCCAAAGTCTCTTTTGGTTTTTGTAACTGTCACGACAGGCTTCGTTCCACCACGGTCTACGAAATTTTCTTAGACGTGGGGAAGATTTCGGAATGGTGATATTAGATGCATTCATTATCGTGTCAACGACATTTTGTATGGCTTCTGATATATCTGTATGACTAATCATGTTTTCATTGATAGTAGCTGGTTGGGAGAATGTAGTCCAATTTGCTCGTTGAAATTGAAAACGGGGAGGACAAAAGGTTGAACTACCACTATCAGCATGAGAGATTATTAAGGGGAAGTGATCACTATTGTATAGTTCATTTCCAACAGTCAAATTCAAAAACGATAGCAGTTCGGGAGAGCATATGGCTAAATCAAGACAATGAAAACTACGTGTGGGTACATGGAAGTACGTTTGTTCATCATTATTTAGCAGACAGAGACAATTATTTGCAATGAACTGTTCGATCTGCTGCCCACGAGAGTTTGTACTCTCCGAATCCCACAAAGTACTACGGCCGTTGAAGTCACCTAGCAGGATAAAGGGCTTGGGAAGCTGGTCCACTAAGGTGTCGAGATCTTGTTGACGTATGATGGCATGAGGCGGAAGATAAATACAACAGACCGTGACCAAAGATCGTATATGAATTTGAACAGCCACAGCCTGGAGACATGTATGTAAAGCAAGAGGTGTGCTCGGATAAATGTTTGAAGTGAAGATACAGACACCTCCAGAACAATGAGCTCCTGTGCCTGCATCTTTCCGAACACAATTATATCCGCGTAGTTTAATGGGAATGTTGGGTGACAAGAAAGTTTCTTGTACACCTAAACAAATGGGATCAAATTTATTAATAATGGACTTGATATCAGGAAGTTTGGACCGAATGCCGCGACAGTTCCAAGAGAGGAAAGTACCCATTAAGTGATTGTTTTGGAACGGGAATGAACGGAGGCAGTTGTTGTAGTTGCCGGGTCTTCGCAACTCATTTCAAGTTCAGATTCATCCTCAGATGGATGCAATTTAATGTCTGGGCTATTGGGCATGCCACCAAAAATGGATGTTAGATCCTTATGAACAATACCCTTCGTCGCTAGCTCTAAGGCGACGGAATTTTTGGATGCCGATTTTTTGAGTTTTGTAGGGAGATCTTTTGGTGCAAGACCACGTTTTGCAAGCTTTAATTTCAAAGTTTTATGAGATTTTGTCTTTTGTTTTTTTGTGTCTGCTTTTGAAGTTTCAGGAGCACTAGCTGTAGATTGCCCAGTGTCTGAATCCATTGGTTTGTCTGGTGGTTTCATTTCTGTTTTATCTTTAATGCAATTTGGGCATGAACAGTTTGCACAGAATGGTTTTTGCAATGCTGCGGCATAGCTTAAGCCTTGAGTTGGTGTGCGAGATAAGACTTGTCGCCTTGCTTCTGGATATGAAATGCCTTCTTTTACTTTGATTTCAGTGATTTGTTTCTCTAGGATCCACCGTTTACAAGCTCTCGAAAAAGATGAATGCTCGCCATCGCAGTTCACACACTTTTCTTGTGCCGAACACTGCTGGCTCTCGTGACCTTTCTCAGCACAGCGGGCGCATGTCACAGTCCCGCGGCAATTAGCTTTTGAGTGGCCAAAACGCTGACACTGAAAACACCTGAGGGGATTTGGAATATAGTGTCTAACTGGTAATTTCATGTACCCAGCATATATAAATTCCGGCAATTTAGGAGAGTGAAAAGTTAATATCAGATGTTTAGTATTAAGGAGTTTTCCATCCCGCCGGATAGTGATGCGGCGTACATGCGTCACTCCTTGGCTTTTTAATTCTTCTAAAATTTCTTCAATGGGTACATTGAACAATTCACCACATGTAATGACACCCTTAGAATAATTTAGAGACACATGTGGTTCTACAGTAATGGGAATTGTAGTCAAGGCCTTTAATTTCATGATTTGTTGTGCTTGCTTCTTAGAAGCAACTTCCACAAGTAAATCCCCAGAACGCATTTTGCGAATGCAAGAAACTTCACCGATCATTGCTGTTATAGTCTTTTGGACGAGGAAAGGAGAAACTGAATTAAATGATTCATTATTTTCAGAAACTCTCTTAATTATAAAATAAGTGTCAAAGTTTTGCTGACTAGAAATAAATTTGATTGATTTCTGATGCCCACTAAAGGGACCGCGTTTGGAAGACCCCATACGACATTGAAAAAAATTCAGGTTCGACGGCACCGCCCACCACGGAGCCCAACAAGGGAAGGCAATTACCGGCTCTGGTCATTTCCAGCCTCGGCATCCACCCTAGTGCTAGCCGAAGCCTATACGCTCGGAGTTACCCCCGGGGACAGTGACCACCCTTAACGCCAAGCCCAAGGAGTAACCCCTTCGCTTGATCCCTAGCAGTCTAGCCACTCAGGTGACTAGGTACCAGCCGATTGATACACCGGGGACCACAGTGCACCACCCGTCTCTCAAATGGGTTGCCACGCACGGCCAACACGTGGGAACAAGGACTTTCCAAGAGAAGCAAGAAGCAAACAGAGCGGCGACAGCTTCTCATGGAGAGCTCCCTCACTTGCCGTCGAGGGAAAGAAGGATCAAGCAAAAAGCAGAAGGCGTAGAGGAGGATAAACATAAAGGGAGGAAAGATCCCTGGGAACCTCGGGATTGGGACACCCGTACCCACCTATAGAAGGTGAGCCCCTGAGGGGTTTGGAACGCTTGGGACATTTTTCATTAACGTTATTTATCGCTAATATTATATCATATTAACACCCCTTACTCCTAAATGAATCGGTATAGTGCTTTAACATTTTGTGTCATCTCCTACAGGATTACTCTTAATGCCTGTAGAATTTGAAATCGATAAGGTAAAAATTGCGAAAAGTCATTTTAAAGTTCCATGGTCGTCTTAATGCATTAAACCCAATGCTTTTTTTTCACTTTGTCACTGTATTACGATAAGAGAATGTAGAAATCGTCAAAAAAATCGAGCTCGTAATGTTGACATTTTAATACCAGAATATAAATAATTTTTTTCTTTATTCTTAGGGCAAAGTGTTATGAAGAGAGTTTTGCCTTTTCAAGTGAAAGAAGTCTTGTATTTCGACATATATCATCCAATAAAACCTGGTGAGTTTCTAAAAATTCAGCTAATCTAATCTTCGCATTACAATTGCTTTATGATCAAATTCGCTTTAAATTATTTCGCTTATAACTTGAGATTATTTCACCAAGTTCCTTGAAAATATTCCTTTCCCACGCTTAAATTTCTGACTAAATATGTAAGTAGTTAAAATTTATAATTTTAAAATATGTAATAGATAAGCCAGTTCCTGAAACTTTATTTTTACAGGATGTTGTTACCTAATAATGAATGTATGGCTTTGAGGTGCAGTTTTTGTTTAGATCATTAGTTTTTCCTGCATATGAGACAGATTAATGTTGAGAATATCCTTAAAATGAAATATCTTCGTATTTTTTGACGTGTAATCCTTTCAGTTGTTTTCCTTTTTAACTGATTATAGTACAAAATTACAAGATTCATTTCCAATTATATCTTTAAAAAAACAGAAAACCTAAATAAAAAAGTTGTTTTTAGCTATATCAATACATAAGACAAAGTGGTTCAGAATTTTTTTAACTGCGTGTAAATAAATAGCTCATAGCTACTAGACTTTTAATTTTTGGAGATGTATTAAGTGACGTCCATTTTCTGATGCTCGTGCTATTGGCATGTTGTGTAGTTGCGTATTCGCAATTGATGCTTACCACATGGCAAGCATTTAATACCCCAAAAGTATCACTTCGTTTTACCATATAAAGAAGTAAAATCTGCAAGGCAAAGTTTTTTGTAAAATCGTTTTTTTTTTCGAAGAAAATATTTAGATAGTAATTCTATACATGAATTCCCCAACATGATTACACATGAAATGGTCATTTAAATTTTTAAAAAATCGTGAATGCACTTAATTTAGCATGAAAATTCGAAAAGATATCCTATATTACAGTAAGCTATTTGGAGTTTATCTATCATTAAATATATTTTGGAACTTACACTCAGTTTCACCATGGTGAAATTGATTCCGTAAAAGTGATACATGGCATTATCAGCAAAAAGACTGTAATATTTAGTTATCTAAATGGTTGTGTGTGTGTGTGAATGCAAAATCCTGTTTTTACACGAGAAACAACTATAAACTTAAAAGGCAAAAACGCATACTTAAGTAAAAGGATAAGCAAAAAAGTGCGACTTGAAGCAAAAATCCTCAATACACGCATCATTCATGCTGTTCTGACCACTACACTGCTTTTCCCATTCTCCAAAGCGGAATCTGAATATACTTATTCTAATAGTTAATTATAAAAAGGGACCTTTTCATGTAAAATCGCTCTTTTTTAGGAAAGGCATCTAAATGGATAAACGTAAAAATATAAAACCTTAT
>JAOUZG010016704.1:5778723-5789856 GCA_026289955.1 Argiope argentata | reverse complement strand
TGTGTGTGTGTGTGTGTGTGTGTGTGTGTGTGTGTGTGTGTGTGTGTTGGCATTTTAAAACCAAACCCTTTTTAATTTCACTCCCCAAGTTTGACACATATATAGACTTCGGAAGATAGCTATATTCCTTTCTGATGAAGCGTTTTTTTATACGTTCCTCCCAGTCAATCTAAGACTGAAATGTGTGCGTTCTTTGTATATGTGCTGGTGGTCTAAAGGCCAAACCATCTCACTTTCAGTAACCAAATTCAGCATATATATACTTCAGAATGTAGGAATATGCATTTCTGAGCAAATGGATTTTTTTTATCATTTTCCCTCAGTCAGAATATTTAGGTATCTTGTAATAAGCATCACTTGAAAATACTGAAAGCAGTTATAACAGCAGACAAAAAAAGAAATCAGTAGGAAAGGAATAGATTTATTTTACCAATGAGTATACACTGATCACAATCACGCAGATACAAAAGCTTTCATCAAGCGGACATACAAAAGGCGAAGGCATGACAATACAATATAGGATCCCGATTTTTTAAATGCAGAATTCGTTTAACGCAACACTCCTATGGACAGGAAACCACTTGAACACAAAAAAATCACAAAAAGACATGAAATAAATGTAAATAAAAGTTCCAAAATTAAAACATTTTCAACTAATAAATTTATGCCAATTAAGTAGTACGTAAAAGTAAAAGCACAGAAGATATAGTTCAGAGGATATCTGAATTCCTACGAGAAAAGTGTCTGTTTTCATATAGCACCACTTCACTAATGTAATCTAAATGCCGGAGAAAGTTATATATGACGATTATTTGAGAGATATTTAAAATAAAAATATTTTATATGTATATGTACAATTTATGTTCGTTGAGAGTTTATAAAAATAACACCAAGGAATTATTATTACTTAGTGGCAAGGCTTGGAAAAGGTTGGAAAATAGATATAAGATTTTAAACACTTCGTAACATTCACGTGTAAACCTATCACAAAACATTTACTTTGCATAAGGGGTTTATTTACTTTGCACCTGGAGAGTGAATAGATTTTTCTAAACAGAAATTCAGTGGATGAGTAGATTATTTGAAAATCGACTAGAAGTAAAGGTTATCACAAATGGAAATACGAAATTTGACGAGAAGGAATTACATTTTATAGATGAAGAACTGAAGTGAAGCTACTCTAAAGCACGAAAAGGAAAAGTTATAGCTAATTGACGCGTGCAGTTAGAAAAAAAAATATCCAATCATTTTGTGGTGTATTGAACATTGATCAATTTCATTTTAAGACATTTTTTTCATATTATATATTTTCAACATTTGTCCAAATTGCTTAATAGTGCTTCGAATACTCTAATCAAAATAATGGTGTTTTTTATTGTTTTATTCAAAAGCATTCAACGATAATGTTTAGGCAATTATAAGCCCTTTTGATCGACATATTAGCACCAACTTTACGAAAAACAAAGAACCCTCATTCGGCTTAGCTGCATACAAAAAATGCAAGCAAAACTTAATTACCAAAATATGCTTATAGAAGCTATTCGCTTGAAATTTATGTTTCATAATTCACAAAATTGGGCGTATTTCACTATTGAAATGCACTCAAAGCTCTTCCAAGAAAATACAGTTTGGGCGGACACTTTTCCGATACAGCAGGCGTCAATTATGTGAACCGACAGAAAGCACAGAGGAAAGCGGACCTACAGTCAAAATGTCTGGAAAAGTATGTAGCTGAGCGATTTAACCCAGTGGAACTGGGGTGACCATAGGTTTGCCGTCCAGAACGGCAAGAATATTCTGAGCAGCCAGATTAGCCATTTGAACACGAACAGAGACTTCAGCGCTGCCAACGTGTGGTGTCAGAACTGTAAATAAAATTAGGAATTAAACAAGGTTGTAAGATATCTTATTATGATAATCCTTTGCTCTTCAAAAAATAATTAAATGCAAAATAATTCAACTAATACAAAGATTTGTTTATTGCTATGAAGAATAAAGATACATAATTCTTTTAAGTCGAATTTCTTTCAAAAATTAATCTACGTTTCTTAACCATTCTATAGGCGTTTTTAACAATTAAATTTGAAAAATAAATAAATAAAATCGTCAAAATGATGCGTCTTGAATGGTGAGTAAGAGACACCATCGGAGTGCAAAAGGTTAAGGGTGTAATCATACGAAGCCAACTATTGTGCGCTATAGTCTTCCTGCTGTTGTCAATCTATTGTCCTAATTTTGACAATTGAGAAAATATTATCGTGACAATGACAAATGGTTGACCAGGAGGGTCAAGTGATGTTCTTGAGGTTGATGTGATCTTCTACTGCTCCCCCTGTAGAGGGGGGGGGGGCACGTCGAAAACAGGATGAGTTCTTCTGGCAGGGTGGTTGTATTTCACCAGCCTGGAGGGTACGCAAATAGGGAGGAGGGAGTCTGGCTCCTCCCATCGATAATGGAACGTACTTCCTACGGGAAGGGTTGTATCCTGGCCAGTGGCGGCCCTTAGGATTCAACCACAGTTCCCACCAGTGTTGATGTTGCAGAGGTATGGTCATTCAGTTTTTGGTTTATTCGTGTGCCTTGGGGGATCGGAGAGTCAGTAATGTGACTTTCTATTGCACCTTAATAGCTGGTTTCGTATGAATACTGTTTAAACAGTTAAAGGTTCTGACTTCTTCGGAAAATGCGTAAAAAAATTGTGTCGAAAAAACTTAACTATATTTACCACTTATTACTCCTGACAAATAAACTCGTCATAACGCAAAATGTTGTACCTTCTTCCACGACGAGTATGCTCGTCATAAACAGTTTACTGGTCAAGAATTCATCAGAAAAAAAAATTTCTTCGTCGTAAAAAAATTATTTTCGTTATACGAATAACAAACAATTTTTACAGAATTACATTCTTTTAATAAAATCATAATCACATTATTAATTTAAAGTATTAAAATGAATACCATATCATAAATATATAGCTGAAATCATAAGTATATATTTTCGACAGTTTATAAAAGTCAATTTTCTATGTAGTAAATTTTTTTATCTTTTCCGTTGTATAAAGATTCGTTTAATAAACATGTAACGTTAATTACAAACGTAATTTAGAATTTTAAAAGAGAATGAAAAAATATTAAAGCAAAATTCTTCTGTACAAAACAATGCAATTAATGTAAATTGCTACAATGAATAATTTACCATAATTTTTTTCATTATAAAATGGTTTACTTTAAGAGAACTTTACTTTCAATAAGAGAATTTTACTATTATTTTTACATGCTGCGTATTAAGTAATAAAATTGCTAATTTTCATTTTGACAACTTACAATTAAAAAAAGTTATTTAACCTTCAAGCGTCAAAATAAAAGTTTATTTTAACAAAATAATGTTTATAGGCTAGATACTAACTATAAATGATGATACTGATGCAAAAATTATTCAAATTACTCTATAAAGCAAACCACTAGAGTACCATATTTGGTACATGGTTCATTCTAGGATAAGAAAATCTTTAACACTTAAAAAACACTTTAACATTACAAAATTCAAGCAAGAATCCTTCGTACATCAATTTAAAATTCAAATTTTCACTTTACAAAGAAAACAAATTAATTTTCCTTTTTTAGTATATATTTCAAAACATATTTAAGCATATTTTAAAACATTACATTTCATTTTTTAAAATATCTTCATGTACACAACATATACAGTACATTCATTTGTTCAACATATACAGCATTCATTTTTTTAAAATTACCTTCAGATACAGTGCATTTCATACCGTCATATAATATAACATTAAATGCAATTTTGTTTGTATTATTGCTGCTATCATCCACAGTAAATTTTAAAAATAATATGATGATAGAAGATTCCATCAAATCAAAATAACTTGATGATAGAAGATTTCATCAAATCAAAATGATGATAGAAGATTTCATCAAATCAAAATGATGATAGAAGATTCCATCAAATCAAAATAACTTGATGATAGAAGATTCAATCAAATTAAAATAACGTGATGATTGAAAAATCAATCAATTCAAAATAATATGATTGAAGAATCAACCAAATCAAAATAAGATGATGTTAGACTAATCAATCCTGAGACATATTATGCAGCAATGCTCAGTATTACTAAAGATTCATACCTTCTTTAAATTTTTAAGACATATTATGCGGAAAGAGACGAAAAAAAAGAGGGGCTTACTGATATTCTCGAGAGTGGTGAGAGGATGATCCTTGGGCAAGGGCTCAGGAACCATGACGTCTAATCCGGCGGCGCGGATTTTCTTGTTCTTCAGGGCGTCATACAAATCCTCTTGGTTCACGACGCCGCCCCTGCAATGACGCAAGTGCTTAAAATACTATTTTAAGAAAATTACACTGGTTTATGTAAACTGACCAGACATTCTGAATAATCTTATTTTGACTCTGCGTTCTGAATTCGGGGCTTCATACAAATCATCTTGGTTAACGACGACGCCCCTGCAATGACGTAGGTGCTTAAAGTGCTATTTCAAGAGAACTACATCGGTGTATATAAACTAACCAGACTTTCTGAGTAATCTTATTTACTATGCATTCTGAACTCAGAAAAAAATGCCAAGTTTTATTTCGCATTTGAATTAAATTTCCAGTAGAATTAATCTTCACTTTCTAGTACATGTATTAAAGAGAACATATATTAAACATCAAAAAATTCAAACACGAGAATTTGAACAAAATTCCATCTTTTAGCCTTTCTTGAGTTCTAAAAACATATTTTTGAAAAATGTCTCTCTAGTCTCTCTCAGTGACAAACTTAACTCCAAACATTTTTGAGCTAGATAGTTGAAATTTAGCATAGTCTTGTTACCAAATGTGCAGCTTTTCTATGAAGAAATGTATAATTATTCCTTCTTTATTCAGTTAATAAAAAATGGAATTTGTCTCCCAAAAATTTTTTGCATACTCTCTAATAAAGACATTATCCCAAAGAACGGTGTACGCCATTGGTCTAATAAGTTATGAAAACATTAAACTTTTGGTGTCAATATAGCATTTTTATTAAATCTGTCGTGTCATGCTTGGCGAGTAATTTGGCGTTCATTCCCTGGCATGCGGTTAATAGTGTCTCAAAATCAAATTTGTTTTTTAGACACATTTATCCAAACGGTTGAAACAAAAATTTGTCACTAAACTGCACTTATATTCACAAAATCCCATGCCAAATTTTATATTAGGTTGAGGAAAAAGTAATCCATTATTATTTTACAGCCATCTACAAAGAAAATAATGGATTTATTTTTCATTATTTTCAAAAATTCCATATGGAAAGAAATCCATTATGTTCTCGGTAGATGGCTACAAAATAACAATGGTTTTCTTTTTCTCCAATCTAATATATTAAAGTCATTGCGTCTTTATTTTATCACGTTCTGAAAATACATACTGACAGATTAGATACCTATAGACGTTATGCATAAAGTCGATAGGCATCTACACTATAGAAGTTACACTATAGACTGCGTAGGCTTTTTTTAATCCAATACTAAAATCCTTTACCAAATTTTAACCAGTAAATGTCAGACTATGAACAACAGTCACAGAGGTGGATAGAACAGGAGCATTTTTCAATATGTCTTCCACTTCATGCTCATCATACTGTTTAAATAACCAGTGGGTTATAGTTGCATTGGCATGAAATGATGTTGTATGTAAAAGCTTTACACCAAATTGAAT
Source organism: Argiope argentata (assembly GCA_026289955.1). Classification (NCBI taxonomy): domain Eukaryota; kingdom Metazoa; phylum Arthropoda; class Arachnida; order Araneae; family Araneidae; genus Argiope; species Argiope argentata. Next base: position 5,784,135 of record JAOUZG010016704.1, on the reverse strand, counting down.
TTGACAAAATCAAAGCATTTTTAACCTATCTTTGACCATAGACAGACGGATACATTCCAAAAATGTGTTTTTCGAACTCAGGGAGAAGTAAACCATGGTTATTGTTCAAAATCTCGATTTCAAATTTTTTGATGATTGTATTTTCTCTATACAACGATTGCCAGAAATTATCGAGCCGTTATGCCAGCTACTCCACAACATTTATGGGCCCCATATGTATGGAAGAGGATGCATTAACTTTTACAACACAGAGGTTCAATTTTATGATCCTCAACTTTAATTTTCATCTTCTAATTAAATGCTTAACTAAGGATTTAGAAAAATATCAATTTTAATCTACCAACATATCTACAAAATAGTGGAGTTTAACTTTTGACATGCGATTTATAAATGGGACTATATTACGACATGTTTATGAAACTACCCCGTAAAAAAGTAGTGGAATTTGACGGTTCATACAAAAAAAATGTCTAGAGATTATCTTTAAAATTTATTAGCCTTTTATGAGAAAGTAAAAGAAATCGGAAATTAAAACTTAAACGTCTTTTATTTAGGAAAACAGAAGTGTGAATGCTCTCTATTTTACTTCTGCTTATAAAGGTAATTGAATGAATAACAATGGACATAAACTTGTTAACACTTAAAGACTTTTTTCTTTACTCACTACAGATAAAAATGGCTCAAGAGCGAGATCCTAGGCATGAAATAGGAATTCAGTGCTTTTATATATAAAGTCTTCTTTAAATATGATTTTACCTAAATTCCATCAATATACGTTTGGAATTAATTCCTGAATGAGATTGATTAATTCATTTTAATACAGTTAAAGTATCTATTTCAGATGTAGAAGTTTTATGCATGAAAATTATGTTATTATTTTTATGACAATTATTCAAACTTTGTATACACATTTTTAAACAGTTAAGTAAGTGTGAAGACAGATATAAATGTGTTTATCGATATCACGTATATTAGACAAGTATCAAAATATCATAGACTCACCTGCTAGTATTAACGAACACAGCGGTGGGTTTCATCAAATCGAAAGCTTTCTTGTTGAAAAGGTTTCGTGTTTGCTCGGACAAGTTGCACATGGCGACGATGAAATCGCTCTGTTTCACGAGTTCTTCAAACTCAACGTACTGAGCACCCATGTCCTCGGCTGCAAAATAAATGTTTAAAATAAGAACTTATATTTGATCGAAAAAGAAAAATCAGAATGTTAATCAAATGCTGCCACAATTTTAGAAATCAAAACGGTTTTATTAATATTAAATATCATCTCTCGTAATATAGTTTCAAAGAGTTTTTTAGTTTTGTATAAAGATTTTGTTTGCAAAAAAAACATAAATTTATATTTTAAAAAAATAGGTGATTACATTAAAAGTATATTGTTATGATTATATTACTTATGATTTTCTGTTCTTTTTCATTTTAAATTCTTTACTTCCATCGATATTTTTTAATAAAATATAAAATTTATTATGTAGAAACATAATTCATAAATCCTGTTCTTGCATTCTTTTATTAATGAAAATTATTATTACTTATTTTATCTTTATTATGCATCTATTAACTATTTCAGCAATATATCATTATGTATTTATTTTTTATTCTCTTGCCTACAAGCAGAAGACAATGCGTACATCATTATTCTTTTATTGATGTTTGTCTTTCTAATGACTGTCCGCCTTATCTAATGAATAATCGTCTGGCTAATAAATAATCGTCTTTCTAATGAATATTTGTCTTGTAAATTAATGATTGTTTTCATTCTGAGAGAACATTTGTCATCGGGAGGGAAGAAATCTTTCTTTTCTTATAAATAATTGCTAAATATATAAGGTACAGTAAAATGAAAACAAAACAGATGGGAAATAAGTAAACTATTTATTATTTAAACAGTAATCACCATAACTATTAATACATTGATCTCTTTATAAGACAAGATGGCCAATGTTGCCATTGTAAAATGTTTGCGGAACGAAAATTGTATCCAGGCTTGGACCTCTGCATTCGAAGCAAATCGACATCCACGTAAGAATTTTCAAGGCTCCAAAAATATGGTAATCGCATGTGGAGATATCTGGATGGTGTGGTGAATGTTTAAGGTCTTCACAGCGAAACTTTTACAGAATAATAGCAACATCGTGAGAAATATGTAGGCAAATGTTATCGTGCAGCAAAAGGGTGCCCTCCGTCAACATTCCAGGGCATTTGGACTTGATAACGCGCTTCAATTGGTGCAAAGTTTCCACATACCACTGTGCGTTAATTGTTGTGTGGTTTTTCATCTAGTCAATGGGCAACGACCCTTTTCAGTCAAAGAAAAAAGTCATTATGAATTTCTCGAAGCTGACGTGCATGGATTCGGATTTGAAATGCATGTGCTTCCATTGTTTGCTCTGACGCTCGCTCTCAAGCTCGAATTGATGGTACTACGTTTCATCTATAGTGACAATTCGAGAAAGGAAAAAAAATCATTAACGTGATACCTTTCCAGGTGTTGCAGTAATGTCGACATTCTGTTCAACTTCTGTTCCTCCGTCAAGCTGTGGAGAACCCACTGCACACAAATTTTCCAGTACTTCAGATGCATGCTCTGTCAAGATGGCATCAGTGGTACTGTGACTATTACCCATCATAAGCCGAATGTCTTTCACTGTCTGGTGGTTATTTCTTGCAGCACCAATAACGGAAGGGGCAATGACAAAATGAGCTTTTTCGGGCCGATTGTTGTCTTTCAATGACACCTGGCCTTCTCAAAATTGTTTGTTTTACTCAAACACACATGTAAGTGACAAACTGTTTTTGCCATAGACAGTACACATTCTGGCATGAATTTCACGTCCCGACACTCCTGCAGTCAATAAACGCCACACACCTCACTGTTCCTCTTTCCCATCCCCCATAGTTATGTCAGAGGCACACACAATTGGCTCACCTCTCTTCGAGCACGTCCAACAGACGAATGGCACAGCAGTGACCGCTCGCGCTGTTCTTCCTGATTCTCGATAGAGGGCACTATTATACACACACCTACATGCGTTAACTTCCATGCCATGATAATTATTTAGACTGTCTCGTTTTCAATTGATTGTCCCTTATAATTATTTTGTACTTGGATATAAAGCTACTTTAATAGTTAGTGATAACTTAATGCGCAATGTATTTGATAAATGTGTTTTTTAAAAATTATATGGGTTGATTTGATTTTGATAGTGTTAGAAAATGAATACAAAGGCATTAATCACAATCACAAATATTTTAAATCAACCGTTCAAAAAAAACATATCAACGAAACGGCGCAGTTAAAGTTTATGAGAAGATATATTTTTCTGAATATTAACTGCAGTAAAAATTGTTCATTTTTAATGGATAATATAAAAAATATCAGTTCCGACTAATAGATAATAGGAATAAAACATGTTAAAAAATAATTTTTTGAAATTAAAATTAAAAAAACTTAAATAACAGCATTATTTAAATAAAAATTATTCTCAGAGTAAAATATTTTTTCTGTTTTTTGCTTTTTTATAATAAATATGATTGTATACTTGAAATTATATTTTATATATTAAACAAAATATTATAGACTTTTGATGCACTAACTAGAATATTTAAAACCAGTAGCTTTTTTAAAAAAAATGTTTTTGTAAATAAATTTAACTATGAGAATAAATTCTCATTATATAAATTTCATAAAATTACAAATATGGTCTCTGAAAGACTTGTTAATCCACTTGATTTTCATATGTTTTTTAGTGCTTATTAAATCAAATGTTCCTAATCCTAGTGTGTTTTCCAACTTCTAAACTCCTAAAGCAGCAATTTTCAATGTTTTTAAGATTGATTGTATACTACTTTCAAATTTCACTTACTGTATGTTTACTGTTTTCAAAATTCAATATACTTAACTTTTAAATTTCTTATACATTTTTTAATGTTTTAAAACCTCAACATTCACATCTAAATTAATAATAGATTTTTACATGTTTCTAGGTCAATTATATGCTCTTATTAAACTCTGAATATGCATTTTTTTTATCTATAGCTTTTATTCTGTCGTTTAATCTTCAATTTGTAAAGCATTCTGTAATTCGAGCCTTATTTTCGTGATGTGTGTTTTCATCTAAATAAATAAACTCTCGAATTGCAGTCAAAATAACAAATTCATCAGTGACTCAACATTACCTGGTTTGATTGGATGGAATACGTCAAAGTACAGCACTTTTGCAACTCCGAATGGCAAAATTCGTTTCATTACGCCTTGACCTGAAATGTAAAAAATTAACAATTTATGTTCTAAAAAAGTATCCTGGTGACAACAGAATGTAAATAAATAAAAAGCATTAAAAAAAGCATTCCTTACCTATCCTTCCCATACCAACAATTCCAACAGTGGCATTAGTCAATCCTTGACCGCACAGCCAGAGGGGACTCCAGGCATAAACCCATTCACCACTAAAGACGGAGTAAAAATAATGTAAACGCTTCTAAAGGGTAGATTATTTATTTCTACAGTCAGCAATCTTAAAACAGTCAATATCTGCTAATAAGGTTATCCAACAATTAATTATTAAACGTCAATACTTCACTTGATTTATTAAATAGAAAAGGCAGAATAATAATAAAAGTCATCAATAATAAAAAAATATTTATAAATAAATAAACAAGATGTAAATGTTACATGAAGACCAATTGTAGCCACTTTTTTGAAAACAATTCAACGTTTTGTTACAAATTTACATTGAAAATACTTCTGATAAGAACAGTTCAGTGTATATTTTAATTTAACACTGAGGAAATTAAGAATTTCCGGAAGGCATACTGTTTTATTTTCCCGACAGATAAAAGGGTTTAGTGAGGAAATTGGCTCGTCTGCGTTTACCACTGCAGCGCTTAAAACCTCAGCATTAACTCGCACTTGACGATAGGAGAGGGGAGTCAAAAATCGAAATAAATTCATTTAAACATTTCACATTTTTCCCCCTCATAGCATTATCTCGAAAAAATGCGATTTTCTTTGTCTTAATCGAATATATCTTCTGGAGAATACGCCAGATTCAGAGATACGAATATTTCCAAACTAAATACGAATATAAATAAATCAAAAGCACTGAAAAATGTTTTCTACGGTGGCTTTTGTTCAGGGAGCTTTATGTCCATTTTGAATCAAATAAGGCCATTTTCTGATTTTATTATTCGGCTCTTTTTTGTCCACATATAAATCTTTTAAATAAACATCAAATAATTATGTACATTATGCATGCTATTTTTTAATTTCCTAATTTTGTTCTGAAAAGGAAATTTTGAAACGATTTTTCCCGTTAATTTTTAACCAAACACATATTTCAAAAGATATTTTTATAAACGTTACAGATATATATATATATATATATATATATATAT
>JAOUZG010016704.1:5762296-5778323 GCA_026289955.1 Argiope argentata | reverse complement strand
TATATATATTGAAGATATCGCGTATCTATAGAAAATGTAATTAAGTAGGTTTTGCAATGTTCGGCTACCATAAGTGATTTTCCATGGAAATACTATTGGATAATCCATTAACTTCTGGTACTATATATAATAGCACATAGGGTGAAGTAAATGCTCTAAACTTTACAATACAGAACAAAATGATAAAAGCAATAAAAAAAATATTTGATATCACAAGTTTCATGTTATGTGAGAAAATTATTATTTTTAGGCATTGTTGGTCTTAATTAATTTAAGTCATTCACCAATTTTAACAGATTTCAAACAATCACGTGACTATCAGAATACGCATGCGTGGATATATCGAGAATCGGGTACATGGTGGATATTCGTGGTAAGTTGTAACTTTTTGTAGGTAATAAGTCTCCAAACGGGATAAACATCTTTAGCTGTTTCTAATAACCTAAAAGCGGAAAGTGGATGCACCAAAAGCGATAAATCGCCAATTTTCTGCCCGTTCATTTTGTGGCATCAAAAACCTGAAACAAATACAGCATAATGTTCTCACGTGATAAAAACATTTTAGCAACAACAAAAAATGTAACAATGTTGCCATTGACTTCAATATTTGAATTATAAATTAAATTTCTTATTTTTAAATTTTTTTTGATGATAAATCATCAAATGTGACAACCTTCTGCATCATTTTCTAATAACCTAAAAGCGAAAAAGGGATGACTCAAAAGCGATAAATCGCCAATTTGTTGCCCACGCTATTCGAGGCCTTCATAAACTCAAACCAAAAAACATCATGGTCTCACATGGTAAAAGATGCAAGCTTATAATTTGGCGAACGAACTCACTTCTTAATGGCTTTGGAAGCATCAATAAGCCTCCTTCCAGCTGCTAATAAAAGAGTCACGGTCATTTCAGCAACAGAGTCTGTAGATACATCTGGTGTGTTGCTGACGGGAATGTTTCTGAAATAGATGGAATACAAACATAAAGCTGTATATTAGTATGCCGCTTTAAACTGCATTAAAATGAATGTTTACTTCAAGAATAGGAGATACAATGAAATGGTACTAACTTCTCTTTGCATACTTTAGTATCAATGTGGTCATATCCAACAGACATGGTGGCAATAGCCTTTAGTTGTGGACCTGTAAGATATACAAAGGTAAGAATGATAAAATTTCAAAGAAATCTATCTTATTCCAGACATAAAAATGCAAAAAACATTGGGGCAAAACCCATATCGCTTTCTAATAACAAAGATCCTCTTAAAAGTGTTACTTATAAAAAGTAAATGAAAATTATGGTACTTTTCCGTCAGCCGGGCGCAAATGTTGCCAATAGTGAACCAAACGAGAGCCGAGTCGCCAAGTGAAGTGAATGACAAAACTGTCAACGTAATTCTACATTATTTGGCAATTTTTCGCCAAACTTCATTTGGCTGAATTTGCGTTATTTGGCTGATTTTGGCATCATTTGGCGAATTTTCACTTCCACCCGACTAACGGAAAAGTACCAACAATGCTTTGCCTGTTTACGATTCATGCGAGTGTCACAGGAGTACAACATCAAAAAGAATACTTAAAATGTATCCATTGGATGCATATTTTGATTGGATTGGGTTTTCGGATGCCATCCAAATTCTCCATTAGAAGTTTTTCATATTGCCAAATCGCATGCGTCTGTTTCCCCCTAGACTTTTTTAGCAAATATATTTCGATACAAATTATGAAATGGTAAGCATGAAGGCATAAATCAAAAATTAATTCTCAAAATCAGAGATCTATGATATGGAAAACTCAAAAGCGGAGTGTTTTTGTATAATAATAATGATGATTTTAGTTATATTTTTATTTTACTTCTACAAGAAAAAAGAATTTGAAATTACAATAAATTGAATTGATACGTTTCTCATTTACACTGCTTTTACGTACATATACCGTTACATACTTTTCTGATACATCCGTAATCATAGTAACGGCGAAATACTTCGTCTGCATAAACCTAAGACTGAAAAGTTTCTTTTATGCGTCGTTTTCGGCTTTATAAAAAACGGGAAACTGCTGAGAGCAAAAATCACTCGCAAGGCGGGTATTAACTGCAAGTGATCATTACGCAGTTTAATGCTATTAATATTGAAATAGGAATTTGCTAATTTTAGTACAAAACTAAACCACTAATAGTAGCAGTAAGTAAACGAATTGTAACGCCATTTTACCTCTTTCGGAAACATTAGAATTGATTGATTAAAACTTCTATTATATGTCTCTTTATAGGTCGTTTTACCTCAATCCCTTGGAAAGTGTGTAAATAGTATTTAGCTGAATTTTCAATTGAAATGTTCTGTTTTGCGATTATCTTTTATAATAAAAAATCAGAAACTAAATTATTCATCCTCAAAACAATAGCTGCATCTGTTACGTAAGGAGATTTCAGAATTCTATTCAATATGACCTTGCCTCATATTTATCACTGTATACAATAGCTAGCATCAAATGAAGCGACTAAAACCTATTATAAATTTGCCGAAATCGAAATTCTAGAATATGCTTTTTTATCCGAGCAAATTGAAGCGTTTTAATGTAAAATAAGTTTCACAAGTGACTGAAAAATTTTATATAATATTTTCTTCTTCCTCAAAAACTCCGTTACTCATTTATAAATATTCTGAATTATTTTGAAAGATGCTAGCCTTGGTGAACACGATAACCTTGACGCTACCTTGCAACGCGTGGTGTCATCAGTCAGAAACATTGAAAAGAAGATGCCATTTCCTCATTATAGAATAAACTCCAGTTATGTTAAAAACTATTCATATTTATATATTCTCTCTCAAATACTTGTAGACGCTTTGAAAGGAAGCGAGTTTTGAAGCACGACTTCTTTTTCTGTTATTTCAAATTTTATTGTGTAAATATTGTATTTATCCTTCAATACTTTTAGAGAGACAGATTTATTTGGAATTCTTTTGTACTATATTTCATTCTGACACTTTTTTTACCCATAAAATTCGAATTATTGACCATAAAAAAGGGATTCAGTGAAAGTAAACAACAAAATACGTAGACTGTTCGCAAATTTTTCAGACGATTTTGTTTCATCTATTGAAAAGTTATTTGAGTGGAAAACTTATTTTTACAATAATTACGCTTTTCAAGATATAAATTATCGTTTGCTGTTTAAAAATTCAGTTTATTCATAAAATAGCGTTTGTAAATAGGTAGCAAAAAAATGTCGTTTTCAATCATTCCGAAAAAAAGAGTTATTTTTATTCATTTATTTAAAGGCATTGTGAAAGAAGTGAATTTGTTATATCTGAGACCGCAATGCTTAAGTTTTAATTGAAATGAAAAAATTATGCTATTTTCATATGCAAATAAAAAAAATTGCATTTATTTGAATATTGCGAAAGTGATATCTTTAATGCAAAAAAAATCACGTAATTCTCAGGTTTATCGTAAAAATCACTAACATTCTCAGTATAGCAATTAGTTACACAGGGGCAGCCAGTATATAAAAATGTTTTAACCAGAAAGAAAAGTCTCCGCAAAACTTTCTCGTACAGTTTTTACTGAGGATTATTTTATGCTTCAGACGCGTATTTTGCAATCGATTAAAACCAAAATTTAACAAAAAAAGCCTCATTTGTAGTCTTAAAATCGCATACCAAATTTTGTATATTTAAATCATTGCATTTTTGAGCTATGGCGTGTGCATTTTTTTTTAATTAAGACCAACAAATAATCAAAACTTTGTTGAATAGAACTGAAAATTTAATAGTTACCTGTTATATAGATGTCAAATCTGTATTTCAGTCTTGGCACTCTTTCTTTTACCGTTATCTTATTCATTTATATATGAACAACTGCACACACTTATGAATGGATTTTTCTCAAAATTTGACAGAAATCTATATAGCAAATTCAATCTATCTAACTCAAAACATTTCTAAGTTATCGTGTTAACATACACAGACAGATGGACATAATGTAAAAAAAGTGTTTTTTGAACAAGGGTTGGTATGAAAAATGGACATTCTTCAGAATCCTGACTTCGAAATGTTTTATGATTACAATGTACTGGGTGTTCATTAATTATTGTCGATGTTTCCGTCCTTCATAACTCTCGAATAAAAAATATTTCACAAAAATCGATTACGTATTTGTAAATTACAACTCAAAGAATTTTATTAAAGAGCACAAAAAGCTTATTAAAAGTTTATGTTAAAGCTTGTACAATTTGCACTTCGTAGGCATTCAGCAGAAGGTGGTTAAGGAGAACTTTCCATATCGTCGTATGCGGCATATGTAACTGCGCAGCTGATTGCCTCGTTGATTTTCGTGAACTGTGAGTAAACGTTTCTTGGATGCGATCAACATTTTCCCGCGAAGCTCGGTCTTCCTGCTCCCTTTGGTGTAGAATGCTTCCAGTTTCCTGAAATTGTGTTAACCAGCGCCTGATAAAATTATCCGAAGAAAGATCTTTCTTGTACATGGTCCTCAAGTGACGTTGAGTAGTTATGACTGATTTAGTTTCGAAAAACCCCAATACACACATTGCTTTCTCTTGCACTGTTGACATTTTTATTTATGACGGCATAATTACCCAGACTGCAAATGAATTAAGATTGCTTTGTTGTCACGTAAAATTCTTTGAATTGTAATTTACGAATACGTAATCGGTTTTTGCGTAATATTTTTTATTCGAAAGTCATGAGGTACGGAAACCCCGACAATAATTAATGAACACCCTGTACATCGATACAATACTCTATACATTATATACATACATATTACATATTATATATATTACAATAACCTCTAAGCATTAATACCAGAAAATAAAAAAGCAATAAACCAGAAATATGACCATCGTTTTTTGTTGTCAGCAAGCAAGGTCCATTAGTATGATTACTCCAATTAGAAACAAAAAGCAATTAAAACTTTTAATAAATATTTTTATACTATTCAAAGCACGTTTTTAAAAATTGTTTTTCCCCTATCGAGGATGACTCATTCGAACATGATATTCACGTCGTCCCGACTCTTCTTCCTGAATTCAGAAGTCAGTTGACATTTTTAGAAAGAGAATGAGGAAAAGAACAAGGAAGGTGTTTCTTACTCACCAGCTGTTTCGATCACCTCCTTGTCAATGGGGTCTGTCAGGAGACAGAGGAGGGCGTCCTTCCCCTTGATCATCTTGAGGAGGGCGTCCCTCTCGATGGGCTTCTCCTGGTCGTAAATCTCCACCTCGCATCTGGGGAGAAAAGGGGCAGATTCTTTATTTAGAATACACAAATGATAATTAAGAAAATCTTCGAAAAATGAAAATTAAATTTTATTAATTATCAAATTATTATATTTAAATTAAGGAGATTCAAACATCTAGTCACAGCATGAAAATGTTCCAGATTTGATTCGTCCACCCTTATTTTATTTTCTAAATTTACTTTAAAGTTGCTCTCAAAAACAGTATTTAATGTCGTCACAGCACACGTGAATATTATTGTAATAAATAGAACAATAGGAAAGATTTTTTAAATGTTTTTTTAAATAATTTCAAAAATGTATTAGAGCAAAAAAAATTACGTAACCCTGAAAATCAGATTTTTTTAAATCATATAGAAATTGTTTTTGTTTTTTTGCAACTACTTACCAATTTTTACCGACTTTACTCTTACTACCCAAGAAGTAACCACGTTCTAAATTTGAAAATCGGGTTTCAGTCACATTTTGTAAATATATGAGAAATCGAAACTGTTATACAATCGATAATAACACATAAACTATATCGATAATACCACAAAAAAGAAAACTAATAATACATTTTAAACTGTTGGCTCAACTTTTACTAGGCCAATGGAACTAATACCCCAAAGCTTCCAAATTTTTTGAGGTTTACAATATTCTCTCTATACTGCAAATAATAGTATATGAAAAGTCATACCAGACTCTCCGGCCCACCCTTAGGCACACGGAATAAACAATAAAACTGAATGACCGACCGCCGCAACAGCAACACTGTCGGGAACTATATTTGAGAAGAAAGGACTATCACCGGCAATAGTACAACCCTTCCCGTAGGAAATACGTCCCGTGATCGATGGTAGGATTCTAATCTCCAACTGTTTTCATACAATCCATGGTGACGAGATCCAACCACCATACCGGAAACAGCTCAATCTGAGGTCCCCCCCCCCCCGAGAGAAGAGTATAGGAGGAAGAAAAAATGTGTTGAAACATTTTCATTCCATTATAAATACTTAAATATTCCATTTCATGGTGTTTATATCAGCTATTACTTGTGACAAAATAAAAAAACTGAAGTAAAAAAATAGAAATACTTATCCGCATGTATCGTCTATCTCTTCAATCTGAACTTTAATATGATATATATCAATAGTTCTTAAAAGTTTTTCTACTTCCAAATCTCCAAAAACATTTCGCATTCCTTTCTTTAAATGTATGCACATAGCGTAGGAAATAGAACAGGAAATTGATTTAACTATAACTGATAAGCAGAACGGAATTTAAGAAAGATATGCTGATTGTAAAATTTTAAAAGCAATTAATTCTATGCAACTTTTTAAATTATTTTTGTCTTCTAATAACCTGATAGAATTTCTACAAAGACAATATTCTGTAATTCATAAATTCTTGTATACACTTTTTATGGAAATCCGTTGTTTTATATGGGAGTTTTATGGGTTTGTTATACACTTTATATTGGCATCCGTTTTTTACAGAATTTTAATGCGTGAATATGATTAAAAATTGTTTATAAAAATTAAACCCGCAAAATAATTTTTATTGCAATTTTTCTTTAAAAGTATGTTTAATACCAAAAATAAACTAACTAATCTATGGAATAAATAAAAAATAACGTTTTAATGTTCGTTGCTATGTTTCAAAATAGCTAAAGCTCGCTTACTGTTACTCGACTACCGCTTAGCAACTGTTTCTAAACTAAGAACTCTCGTTCTCTTTTTTACTTAGCAACGATATACTATAATACATATTTGTAATAAAGAAAAAATTATATAAACGCCTGGTTTACTAAAGTTTTACTAAAAACCATGATCTAAAAATATTTGAACTCTCAAAAATGATTACATTGTACCTTCACTGTACTTCATTCAAAAGAGGTTCAAACTAATCAACTGGTTTCAATTCAAATTAAAGTGACTGACAGTTACCAAAGCCTTTAGCTATCCAACTTCTGGTATATAAAAAAAAATTCTTTTTTTTATTTTAAATTTAAACTTTCAAATTTTATATTTAAAATATATTTTATAAATTTTATTCTTATATGTTTTTATTATCGTTCGCAATCTCAATTATAAATTCATGTAGAATTCATAGTTTTTTTTTAATATCGTCTGCATTTTTCGCAGTTCTCATCTCTTCTTGTTCATTCATTTGCTCTTGGAATAGCATGTGCTTGGTCTAAGCTAAAATTTAAAAGTAAAAACTTAATAATAGAAAATATCTATTCAAATAAAAATCTCTCAATTTAATAAATTCTTGATCTTCAAAGCTTTTACCTAAAGAAAAAACTAAAAAAAAAATATCAAGTTAAAATTGGTTTGAATTTTATCATAAAGATGAACGACAATACTTTAAATGAAATTTAAAAATTAATTTGGAAAATTTAATAAAACTGACTGGGGGATATTGCACCGAGGGAAATTGATATAATTGAAAAGGATTTTTTTAAACTGATATAAGCAATTTTTTGCACACTATTTTGCCTAAAAACCCCTTCAAAACATATAAATATTTAGATTTATTTTAAATTAATTGAATATTTAATTAAATTTTACATTTTGAATCGTTAACAGTATGACAGTAGTAATTTTTTTAATCTTCATTTAAACAATCATTGCTCCTAGTTTGGTTGAAATCAACCTAACACCTTCAATGTTTTATATAAAAAAAATTTCAAGGACTTTTACATCTATTAAGATAAAATAAAACATTTAAAAAATTGCAGCAGATATAATAAAACAATGTTTATATATTTCGAACTATTTAATTAAGAATAATTATATGGTATCTTTTATTTCTCTTCTCAACTATGCAAATGTAACGCTGTGCCTCTAAGGTTTGTCTTTGAAAATGAAAGGAATTCTATGAATGCGGTTTATTATGCATCTCATCAAAAATAAAATACAATACAATAGTCTACATTCAATGATTTCTCATTTAAAGGCATAATCTACAGAAACATGGCTTGGAAATATATTTAAGTGATATTTTATTCTAGTAGCTTGTTTCCATCTAGAAAATCTTTCAGATTTTTTTTTCAGCAAAGGAGGTTAGAGAGTTGAATATGCTTAGAGAGCGAAGGGAGGAGGTGCAACTTTCTATTTTACCATGGACTCATAGACTTTGCGGTTATTACATTAAGTACATTTAATAGAAAGAGATCTTCAGTTTCAACAAAACGTTAAAGATGTTGCGTTACGTTAGAAGGAGTGATGAAGATGATAATGATGAGATTGTTATAATTCTTACGAAAAAATAATTTTAGACAAAATAAAGAGATCTACAGTTTAAAGGAAATGTTAAAGATGTAGCAATGAATGATGAAGATGATAATGATGAGATTGTTAAAATCCGTACGCAAAAAGAATTTTAGACAATATAAAATCTACCGTTTCAACAAAATATTTAAGATGTTGCGTCACTCTATAATGAATGATGAAGATCATAATGATAAGATTGTTAAAATCCTTACGCAAAAAGAGTTTTAGACAATACAAAGAGATTTATTGGGTCGTTCGAAAAGTAATTTCGTTTTTTCTCGACAAAGGATTTAATTGTATTTTTTTATTCCAACTTCACACTTAAGACGTATAATCATTGTATGTTTTGAGAGGTGATATAGCAATACTTGTTTGTGAAAACGTTCAATTGATTTTGCGCAGTAGTTTTTGGTAGATGCCCTTTTAAATAGGGAAAGCAATAAGCAGCAATTTCGTCATATTTCACTTTTTTCCTGTAGGAAAGGTAAAAATGCTGTTCAAGCCAGAAAGAAATTAACCGATGTGTATGGAGAAGATGCGTTGACAATACGACAGTGTCAGAACTGGTTTACAAAATTTCGATCCGGCAATTTTGATGTCGAAGATGCACCACGTTCCGGATGGCCGGTTGAAGCTGATAAAGACACGATAAAGGTAATAGTTGATGCAAACCGGCGAACAACAACACGTGAGATCGGTGAGAGTTTAAATTTATTGAATTCAACTGTTTATGACCACCTGAAAGGCCTGGGTTTAACCTCGAAGCTCGATATTTGAGTTCTCCATGTCCTCACGGAGAGAAATTTGTGTTGTCGCATTGAAGTCTGTGATTCGCTCCTCAAATGTCACAAAAATGATCCACTCCACCATATTATCCAGATCTGGTTCCTTCAGATTATTATTTGTTCCGGTCAATGCAAAAATTTTTGGACGGTAAAACCTTAGTCTCAAATGAAGACGTCAAAAATCACCTTGGATTAGTTTTTTGCCATCAAATACCAAAAATTTTATGAGCATGGAATCATGCCTCTACCAGAAAGATGGCAAAAGGTTTTGGATCAGAATGGGCGATATATAATTTAATAAAATAATTATTCATTATACGAGGATCGTCTTTCGTTTTCACCAAAAAAAACGAAATAACTTTTCGAACAACCCAATAGTTTCAACAAAATATTAAGGATGGTGCATCACATTACAATGAATAATGAAAATGATAATGATGAGATTATTAAAATTCCTACTCAAAAAGAATTGAGACCGTATAAATAGATACACAGTTTCAACAAAATGTTAAAGATAATGCGCTTAGATCTTTAAAAAAAAATTTATGAAAAATGTTTTTATATAAAGCATAATATTCTTTTAAACATTTAAAGGATGCGTGTCGTCAATAAAGTGAATAATTAGATAAAAATAAGTGATTTTTTTATTATTTCTTAAAATTTCATTTACAGACTTATATCCATTGTATTTTCTTTATAACGAAATTAAATTAACCGATGTGACATCCTTAAATAGAGACCCAACAATATATGTTATTACAGTTTATTTTTTTAATTAAATTTATACTACTTTATTAATTCAGAATTTCCTTATTCGCGTAAAAAAGATTTATTCATAAATATATTTCTATAAAAAGAAAATTGTCGAACAAGTTTGTTTTTCATAAAACAAGAACTACATCAAATATATATAGAGAGATTTTTCTCCCTTTGTCTGATCTCTTTTTTACGAGCAAATATCTCAACGAGCAATCACGCTGAGAGAGAAATACGTTTATGCCATTGGTCATTCCTCTTTCTTCTTGAGTTGTTTTCACCGTAAATATCGATTATTCGCAGGGAAGCCGTTTTTTGTAAACAACCAAGGAATAGTGAGGGTTTCGCTGTCATAAGATGACATCGGTGAAAACTGCTGCACAGCGAATTGAGCTCGCGTGACTCACTCGGGTTTTCCTTTCTTATTAACTTGGAGAATATAAACACTGCAGTAGTTTCTACACGATTGAATTTTCATCATGTCAGAACATAATGTTATTTTGGGCATGAGGTTTCTGGCGTCAACAAAAATCCGTAGGCGAAAAATTGAAATTTTATTATCTGCACGAGCATCTCAGCTTTTAATAACGTGATGCCATTGCATTTACAAAAGCTCCAATTTAAAAAAAATAAGTGAATGACTACAGCAAATAAAAGCTAGAAAAATGTCATTTTGAGCACGTGATTATTTGAAAAGAAATAAACAGAAAATGGGATATTTTTTCAAACAATAAATGCGAGACAAAGTTTGTTTGGAATAGTCTGCAATACTAAAGTGACTCATTCGATGAAACAATCAAAATGAATAAAAATATAATTTAACTCGCACAAGCACGTGGTGCTTTACTGTTCAAGAAATGGTATTCCGATATGATACATTGAAATAGGCATAGCAGATTTCATATTAATCTTTTTTCATTTGCGGGTGCATTCTTCTTTTGTAAAATATATACATAAATAATGCAATAATAATTTTAAAATCATGATACGCAAGGAAATCAAATTCATAAAGAAAAGGCGTTATTATTAATATTGTTTTGAAAATATGCTCAAGTACAATGAATTAAAAATAAAAAGCATTATATATATTTATTTATTCCGGAATATTAAACGAAAATAGCAACTTACTGAGCTTTTTGAAGTGATTATGTAATATTACAAAGCAATTAAATCGTGCTTATTTAAAATATCAATATTTTTACTATAACCGAGTTAAATGTCTATAAGGACTATTAAATATAAGTTTGAAATCAAAATAATCTAATAATGTTTATCTTTGTGAATTTTTGATTTTTTTATATTTATTTAATACTTATATATGGTACAGAGTAAGTATAGTAATCGTCATAAAATTCCAATCTAAGATTTTTCAAAGCGCACATTTTTGGAAAAACATAAATGCAAGGCGTTTACTGAAATAATATAGTATAAAAGGAAAAGGAAGTCTCGCGAATGTTGTATCACGTATGTTGGAACCACAAAAGCTCGAGAAATAGTTATTTGATATCGGTGTTTATATCATTTTGTAGAGCATTTACTGGGGAAGGTTTTAGTACATTAAAATCATCTCAAAATAAAAAGAGAAGTTTTGTAATTGAGATTTTAACTTTGTACTTATTTACGCATGCGTGAAAATCTCAAACTGAGCGTGTGGAAATAGCAAGAGCTGTGGTATGCATATGTGTTACATTTCTTTATTTGCGTCTGATTTTAAAAAGCGATTCAAATCTCATTACATCGAACAGAAAAATATCCAACTTCGAAAGGATCGTTTGTGTTTTGTTTACGGATATATCCTATTTTTACCTATGTAACAGCCTAAATATTTCTGATTGTGTGCTTTAAAAAATTTTTTGTAGCTACTTTTGATCATTTCTAAATATATAGTTATGTTTGTTTGATAATGCGTAACAAGTCCGTGTCATATCGGGTGAAGGTTAGACTTAAGTTTAAAGCTTTCTTGTTGGATGCTATGTCACGGGCAACACCGTGCGGGTACTGCTAGTTATAGAATATGCGAGAAAGTTTCCACTCCCATTAAGTGTCCATCCCCCTTTTATATTTAGAAGTTATGATGTAGTTAGCACAATCTTTTCAAAAAAAATTATCAAAATAAATGCATGCATATTAACTTCCATAATAATGCTTTCCAAAAAAATGTATACGATTATATTTATTTCTCACCAGAAAATGCATTATAATAGGTCTGCAAAGCAATGAATTTCAATCATAATTACGATCAAATCAGTGTATTAGAAAAATAATTATTAAAAATTATATTAGTCTAATGCGCTTTTTAAAATTCGCAGGTGTTAGAAAACGATTTATAAAATCGCTTTCAGATGCAGACAGTGATAAATAAACGTCTGTTTTCAACATTGTGAAACTGAAGTCCGATTCCTGAAGCATGAAATGTCATTATTTCATCAAATGAAACCGAGGAATTTCACAACTGTTTCTAACAATAACCTCAAATCGTAAACACTTTTCTCAAGGTCACTTCAAAAAATGCGTTTAGGTTTGAATGGAATAACTTTTCGGAATGGAAAATAAAGTGCAACAAAAGTAGTGGAACTAAAAATAGTAAAATGTGTAGTTTAGTATTGGTTAATTTGAGGAAAACAAACGATAATGGAAATATGATCAAAGTTAAAAGGAATATAATTGTTTATATTCAAGTATCAGATTTTCAATTTTAGTATGAATAATTTTTACAATAAATTCAACGTAAAAACATTGGGAATAGAATATCATTTATACCCTTAACCCAAAGTAAGGCGCTTATTGCTTGTTTTATTATATTTAATTATACTTTGAAGAATATTATTCCCATAATAATATAGTAATTTATCAAAAATTATACAGGAATTAATGTATAATGTTTGAAATACATTTATGCCTTTATAATGTTTTAAATAATAGATAATCCAATGAGAATATGCTTAGAAAATGTAATATTATATTTTCAGCTTTCTTTATAAAAGTCTTCATCGTCTGAACTATCATGAAGTAGAGACAGATAAGGAGACAGTAAACTCTCCAAGGACACAGTAAGTTTTCTTCTCTCATTTAAGATCATCATCTCAATGCAGTGCTTTGTGCTTCTTAAACGAATAGTTATAAACAAAAAATAAAAAAGTAATCTCTTAAAGATTGTGTTGTTGTTTCTAATGACACTTTCCATGGAAAAGATCGCAGATGCATCGGCGAATTTTAAGCCAAATGAGCGTCTCTTGTTTTGAAGTAGCGCCAACTAGGGCCAAGTATACGACTTAGCTACTCACTCACCACATTCGCACGCACAGCCTCTTTGTACAGGAAGGCACAGTCACAAACCTCAGAAAAAACACAGAAGAAGAACAGCTATGTCCTAACCAGAACTCGAAACCAGGACACCCAAATCACGGGGAAGAACTTACTACCTCTATGTCAGGATGCCGGCTCTTAAAACATTATAGGGTAGATAATTAGATAATCCGGAAGGAATATTCTTATAATATTAAAATAGCGCCATTTTCACTGTTTTATTTATAAAATTCTGCATCGCTTGAAGGCGTCATAAAGTAATGATAGACATAGAGACAGCAAAGTCTCCAAAGTCACGGTAAAGTTGCAAGAATAAGTTCGCTCCTCTCATCTGAGAACATTAGCATCGCTACACAGTTAATTTTTTAACACGAATAACCAAAAAAACTCAAGCATTATAGGGAAGATTATGAAATAATCTCTAGATAATATACTAAGAAAATATAGCACAATTTTTTTCTATTTTCTTTATACAAATCGGCATCGCTTGAATGTATCATGAAGCAGAGATAGATATTGTAAGAAGCGGGTGAGCACCGCGAAAGCGTGACGAAAGAGAGTGCGTTGGCAACGGTTGACGAAGAACTTGGTGCCAGCCGGGTTGATTAGGCGAGGGGAATATTTTGATGGCCACTGGATCGTTCACGGTGTGTTCCGAAGCTTCGCGTACTTCTCGGTGTTCTCTCGCTCGGGACGAGTTGCCGCACTTTGGCAATTCCTCTCGGAAGAGAAGCGTCTCGCTGGACGAGCGGATTATTTTTCTCTCTTGTTATAATTGAGCTGTGTTTACGTTTGCTGTTAACGTTGTGTTATTGAGCTCGTTGTGACTTACTGTTTACTGTGCTATACGATAACTGTTTTGCAGTCTGTTTTTATTGTGCGTAAGGCTTGCATTTACGCTGTGACTGTTGACTGCTGGATTGTGTTTATCTGAAGTTTTACTTTATCAAGTCATCCTGTAAATAGCTGTAAATAAATTTGTCTGTGCTGTCCTCAAGTAAAGTCCAATCAATCCGAACCCGCTACGCTAAAAACGTAACAATATGGAGGCAGCAAACTCTCCAAGGTCATAGTAAGTCTTCAAGAGTAAGTCCTCTCCTCTCATCCGAGATTCAATAACCAACTTTTTCTTTTTCTACAACGAATTTTGAATATCGTCATTTCGACTGACCGGTATTGAAGTTTTAATACATATCTACAGTTTTGGTCAAAAATCGGCATGCGATATTTTATTTATCTAAACCATTGCTTATATGAGTTATCGCGTTTTTATTATAAGAATTAAATGGTAGACAAACGATCGATCCGTCGATAGATGTCCCAAAATATAATAATATTTATGTTTTGTATAGTAAAATTATGTACAAAATATTATCCATCTAGCTCTTTATGTTATTTTAATTTCTTTTTTCTAGCTCTTTATGTATTTACAAACATACGAACAAACAAACAGGCAGATTTCTTTTTCAATAGATTTCACCCAAAATTTAAAATAAATATGCAATTTGACGTTTGGATACATACTAAATTTCATTTCTTTTTAATTAAAAGTTGTTTTCTGAATTATCGTTTTCACAGATAGAATGGGATAGAGCATATGGGACGTAGCCTTAAAATTTTATTTTCTCTTCACATTAAGGAAAATTTAAGAAGTGAAAATTCGTGAAAATCTCGGAGTTGCATTTTCGTCGATGGCAACACTTTTTCTCAATGTACTTTGCATACCACTGAGAAAAAAAAAATAGTCGTTTGATATTATTATTCTCATTTATTTATTTATTGAGAAAGAAAGAAATTGGTATTTTTTATCGTTAAATTTTCGAGAAATGTTTTGTATACGTATACATTAATCGAATCAAACCAAATCTCTCATTTTATTTGTTGATATTTCGTTAGTGCTATATTTTTTTTTCCATCTTTCTATCTCCTATGTCATTTCCGCTTCCGATTTTCTTTCTTAAGTTCTAATAATACACACTTTATAATATCAACCACTGTTATAAAATACACGGTTTTCTTTTATTTAGCATTATATTCCTGGGCCCCATTTTGCATGATGAATTAGGTTTAACTAAAACGACATAAAAATGCATTATATTTTGCAATTTGTTAGCTTTGAAATAAATTTTTTTATGTTGAACATTTCTGAAAAAAAAAACAAAGAAATTTTAAGCTGCTTGCTATAAAGAAACAGAATTTATTCATATCAAAATGTCTAGCAAATTTTAAGTGTTTTATGAACTATATAAATGACTAAAATCTTCTGTAATGATAGAAAAATTTGAAAAATTTTATTGTAAATATTTTCCCCCACTTTAAAATTCACATGAAAAGATATAATATTCATCTATTAGTTAGAAAATTTTTATTTTAAATTTATAGTATTATATATTTATTTATTTTAATTTAGAAAAACAATAAATGGAATTTATTTTAAGATTATGCTATGATATTTTTGCATAATATTTAAAATAATTACTTTTCAAAAAGAACATTGCTATCGGCCTTTTATAGGTTGTTGGAAAAATGATCAGAAATTATATGCATATAAACATGTTATATGATAACTTATATATATTATTATAAAAACGTATGTATATAAAACAAAAAACATATATATATATATAGATATATATATATATATATATATATATATATA
>JAOUZG010016704.1:5747278-5757296 GCA_026289955.1 Argiope argentata | reverse complement strand
TATATAATTCAACACAAATTGCTCTGATTCATCGTAAAATTCAATTACCTTTACTTTCAAAAGTATTTAAATGACGTTACTAATAATATTTTACTTTGTTCCGCTCAATAAATAAATATACTTCAAAAAATTATGAAGTGTGTATTTTAGACAGTCTTTTGATCTTAAGTAATCATATTCTGCAAAATATTCTTGACATTCCAACTTTTAAACAAATCTATAAAAATTTCCATCCTCTGTTATCAAATCTGACCGATTTATGAAGTTCGAATATTACAATTTTAGAACAATCAATATTTTCCTAATCTTAAACCAATCGCTCTTGGGGAAATATGGGAAGAAAATTGGCGTTCTTTTCTTTGAAACGGCCGATAAAGTAGTTTAAATTACCTGTTTTTATAGAATAGCTATATTCATTTTTTCATATATTAGTCAATTTTAATGATTCATTCAGTTGATTGGAGTGAAACTTTTTATTTAAAACATGAAGAACATTTTGTTAAAAATAATTGACAGGACAGAGGAATCATGTAAAAATTTAAAATCCGTAATTCACCAAAGCATTTATTGAGTGAAAATATATAAAATATAATTATTTAATTAATTTCAATCATTTTGCCAGCAGATGAATATCTCTTACACAAATATTTTTCAAATTAGATGCTGGGTCTGATTAGAGTGAATATCCTGTGTATATAAAAGTCTGTTTGTTATAAATAAAACTTTTTTTTTAAATTAATTATACAGATAATGTAGAAAAAATAGAAAACTTTTCTTTGCGTTGAATTTTTAGAAAATATCATTCTTCATATTTATTTCATTTCATACAGACATATGCTGAAAATAACATCTTTATACGCTTGATTTGCAATAATAATTGATTTATTTTTTAACTAGAATTTTTGTAAATATGATGACAGCTAGTTGATAAAAGCCAAATTTGTAGGTTAAATTTTATTATTATGTGAGAACATGATGTTGCTTTGGTTTAAGATTTTTGTAGCCTCAAAAGGTGTGAGCAACAAATTGATGATTTATCGCTTTTGAAGTATCTATTTTTCGCTTTTAGGTTTATTAGAAAATATTCAGAAGGTAGTCACATTTGGCAATTTATCGCCACAAAAAAAACTATTTAAAAATAGAAATTTAATTTGTTATTCAAAAGTTTAAGTCAATGGCAACATTGTTACATTTTTTTAGTGTAGCGAAAGTAGCAAAGCTACACTGATATTCCATGAAATAAAAATTTTTAAAAACGGTCAAGGGTTGTTGGGTTTTTTTCCGTATTGTTTGGAAACGTCGTTTTCAACTTCTTGTATACAGCCGATCACCCCATCACCACTGAACGTAGCAGTATGGACAGGATTTGTTCTGGCTCACGACGTTTTCGACTGTACGTTAAACACTGAGTAAAGCATAAATGAAGCATCCTTAGCTTTCTGTCGATGTAGACTTGAGAAGAAAAAAAAAGGAAACGAAAGAGCACAGACCGGAAGCTAAATAAAGAATTCGATTAGAACATAAAAAGCATGGAGCTTTGAAGAGACAAAATCTTCAATCAACAAAATCCGATAGATAAAAATTTTAAATTAGAAGAATTAACTGAACGAATTACACATGAACATACAACAACGGAAACGAAAAACATGTAAACGTATGCATTGTGTAACAGATTCTCAATCGCAACACTCAACTTCAAATACAATACGTGTCCATTTTCATTCTGAATCACAACCGCCAACATTTAAAGCAAAACGTCTCCATTTCAAATATAACTTTTCAGCTGTAAACAACTCAAGAAAAATTTCTATCCTTCTACAGAGAAGTTTTAGAACAAGACTCAATCAACCTTTACCAGAATATTTCAGATGGTCTACTTCATCGATGCATCTGTTGTGACCGATTAGAGTTTAAGATATAAAAAAAAAATGTCCTCACACGATAACTTGAAATTTGCAATCACGAATTTCAATTTATTTTTTATTTTATTTTTTTCATTTTGTGCGAAATAAATTATTAAAGAATATAATTATAATATTTTTTTAATTTATTAAAAATAGAAATTTAATTTGTTCCTTAAAACATTGGCATCGTTAAAAAGTTAATCTTTGGAATTTAAACTTCAAAAATAATTTTGTGCGGTAATATTTTCGGCAATTACCTCAAAAAATCGTCAATATTTCACTTAATTTTTTTATTAACTAAAACTTTAATTAAAAATTCACAATAAAGAGTTACAATATGTGCACTTTCAAGCTTTAAAGTATACACGGGTCAAATTTGGTATCTGTATGTCAAACGGTCTGGCCTATAGAGCACCTAACACGTACACACACTTTAATCTTTTTTAAAATTATAGATATAGATAATTTCATTTATAAAAAAAGTTCTTTCAAAATATTTTGCCATACTTAAAAGAAATAAAATTTCTCCACTCCCTACCTTTAAAAGCTTTATTTTCCAGTTTTCTTCAAGCTATTAAAAATTTATTGGCAATGTCGTGTAACATTATTCGGTTTAGAAAATTCTTAAAATCTCTGCGTGATGTATAAATTTAAGGACCTGTTTTATTTCCTTTGAAAATATGCCATTAAAAGCTCTGTTTTTGAAATCAGGATGTGAGTGCTTTTACATTTTCTCTGTACTTTACATTTTGAAGTAAATAAAATAATTTTCGAAAATTTATTATTTTTTTCTGAGTAATTTTAAAACAGAAATTGAATTCAATTAATTTTTCAATTTAGAGAATTTATATAAAGGGCAATGACATTTCCGTTACTTAAAAAATCTACTAATAATAGAGTTAGAGTGAGTTCGCTCGCGGGAGTACGAGTTTAAACTTGATAGATCATTGACTTAGAACTACTCCATTTATCGATACTTTAGAACTACTCAACCCGGGGCGGGGGGAATGTGCAACAAGGAACAAATTTTTTGATACTTTAATTGATAAAAAATAAGCAATTATTTGAAATTTTAGGTTTTTTTCCGTGATAGATAAGAACTGAAAATATTATAGCGGAAAACTAATTTTTACACCATTTTAAAATGTTAAAAAAATCGCTCTACCAATTAGTGCAATATATAGCAATGGATTTTAGAAATTTTAAAAAAATATTTCTCTGTATGATTTTTAGCAGTAAGCTTTATTATTGTAGATAAAAAAAAATTCAAAACGTTTTCATTATCTCAGCAAATATTTAAAAGTAATATTGCAATATTATCTTTCAATGACTCAGCGGGGGATAAAAGACTATTTATTTTTAACGCAATTTACATAGGAAATCAAAAAGTGTAATTGAAATTGTTAGATTGAAATACGAGATTTGAAATATGTAACCAAATTTTCAAGTTGTTATTGTCATAGCATTTTATTCCATTAAAAATTGCCATATACAAAATAAATAGAGCACATGAAACTACTAAAGTTACACTGAGGATTTATGCTAAAAAGGATTTGTTGAGATAATCTTGTAATCAAATTTTGCATAAAAGATTTAATTGACATTAATTCCAATTCATATTCGATACCGGCCGTCAAAAACGACCTAGTCTTCAGTAAAATTTAATTATTACTTTCTCGTATTCGTTTAGTATAGAGAAAGTATAGCAATCATCAATATATTCGAACTCGATGTTTTGACGAATCTGATCATTTTAGACCCTCTCTAAATTCGATAAACATATTTTCGGAAAATTTCCTTCTGCCCCTCTGTCTGTCTGTCTGTAGCAAAAATAACACAGAATTGCTATCAGCTAGACGTTGGAAATTTGGTGTACCGTTTTTATATCAAATTTTCAGATTCCTGTCAGATGTTGAGCAAAATATATCCAGAGGAAGTTCGTCTGTTCGAATATAAATTAATGCGGCAATTACAAAATGAAGACTCGATTAAGATACGGTACACAGATTTAACATCAATAGAGTACACACCTGTCATATTTTGAGTCTAATCCAATTACGGGTTGATTGTCTGTCGGTCTATATTCTTAGAATGATTAAAAAATATCAAATTTAATGATAATTACTACACTTAACTTAATACAAAAAGAAGATAACAGTTAAAGGAATAAAATTAACTCTAATTTCTAGGGAAATATTAGAAATGTGTTTTTCAAAAACATTTTTTACTCAATTTATTGTTTTTATGGTTTCCGGACATATCCAAATTCGATTTCTTGAACTCAGATTGTGTGTGTGAGCGTGTGCGCGCACTATTGGTATCTATTTCGTTATTGAGTAATTTTTTTACGAATTTTTATAAAATATTTTAATATTGTATAGATATCTTTAAATGATGTATTTCGTTATCGATATGCATTTAATTACAATCATTGCATTCACTATCAAATTTGCATTATTATAATTCACATCCGATCCCCATCAAATTGATTTTTTTTCTTATTTATTTGATTCGCATAAAACATTCAATAATACAAAAAAAGATCAGTCTGTAAAAAAAATATTCAAATGTTTTTTCCCCAAAATTCATATAAATGTCGGTTCTCTTATTAAAAAACAATGATTTTTTTCGAAAGCTTGTTTAAAGCCCTTAATATTCTTTATTTCATATAAAATAATCAAATAAAAATTGCATTTTGTGCATTTTTAGATTATAATGAAAATATTATGAAATAAAATTTTTTAAAAATTTTTTTAAATTTTTAACTGTCTTCTGAAATGATATCAAATTTTAGTATATCTTTTATCGAATCAAATTTTATTCGAATATATTTCATTTCATACAGAATAAACAATATCAAGACAAAGCAGTTATCATTATTTTTTTACCTTAACAAAGAATATTTCCTTTTGGAATTCCATTCTTTTTTCCTTTCCTTTTCCTTTCAACTAAAATACCTATTTTTTCTCAGAGAAAGAACAGAATTTTGAAAGCAAGTTTTAACGGAAATGAAATGCAATAAATGGCCAATTGTTAAAAGTTTTTATCTTCTTCTTTGCAATCATTTTTCTTTTGAAAAGAATCAATTTATTCTATTGAATTTTCAACCGTGTTTGATAAAAGGGTTTAGACTTCACAATTTATACTAAACTATATTCAAAATACAAAAAGTTTTGCATCAACAAAAAAAGAGGATAATATTTCACATTCCTTTCATTATAAAACATTTATGTCAACTTTATATAAAACTTAAATGAAAATGCGAAGTTCAGTAATCTTACCTATTCTATTCAAGGTCAGAGTTATTTATTTTGAAACAAATATTTACGAATTCTGAATTTTCATTTTTCTTCACATTTGATTCTAATAAGACAGAATTTCTTTTATTGCCAAGAAAAAGAATGTTTTGGAATAGGTAATGGGAGGTTTACACTATTCTAATGAGCCACTCATTGGCAATGGGAGAAATTTTAAACTCATGATACAAATAATTTTTAATTCCTCATACACGAAGTACGGTACCCTCTCGAGTATCAGGGTTCCTGACAATCCGGCTTCCGTGCGATCCGACTTAGTTTTGTTTTTTTTTTAGTTATAATAACGTCTCGTTGTAAAGCAACAGAGCTATTTTGGAATGAACTTCGTAATTTTGAACCGCGGTCAGCTGATGAGGATGACACCTGAGCTGGCATCTTCTTTCCACACCACATCATCAGAAAGAGGATGTTTGGCCTTGACAGATTTAACGTGCAACAGATCCGAGGAATTGGGTCTTGAACCTGAAACCCTACGGCTCACGAGCCGGGACCTTACAACCAGACCACAACGATTCCTCCTTAGAAGGAGAGTTTCTGTTCAGAAAAAAATATCACAAATTCATAATACTTTCTTTCAATAAATATCGCATTATTCAAACATTATAGAAGCATTTAAGTAATAGTTCATTTTTAAGGATATTTCAAATTTTGCAGCCTGAAATTAAACAGAATTCAGCTGTATACATTTTTTTTGATGAAATTGTAAAGCTAATAACTCAAACTAATTTCTTTGTGGTTTTTATCTACCATAAATCTATAATCTGTAAAAGGAGAGTTTTGTTTATTGTAAAGAGGATTTATATGAAAATTTGTATTTTTTTTTATTTTATTTCTCAAACTATTGTTACACTTAGCTTTACGTCATACACGAGAATCTTCTCTAATATAAATTAAATCTTCCATTTGTTTGGCCTTTCAATTTATTTCTCTTGTTTAAAAAATCGTTTTCTTAGAAATCGTAGATTTATCTTTATTTTCTTGAATGTTAAAGTTTCTATTCTTAATTTTTTGCTATTCTTAATCAATTGCTATTTTTCTATGTTTCTAATTAATTGCTTCTGTTGTTAATTAATTTTTAGTTAATTGCTTTTCCTATTTTTAATTAATTGCTTCTATTGTTAAGGTAATCATTTGCAGTCAAAGTAAAGCTTAGGTAATATTTAATTTTTAAGTATGCTTATAGTTTTGTTTTCTGACTTCCTAGAAATTACCGTTATATATTTATTCTTTTTCGTTAAGAAATGATTAATCATAGAAACGGAAACTGGTGAACTGGGTCTCGAACCTGAAACCCTACGACTCACAAGCCAAGACCTTATCACCATGGTCCAATAATTTTATCATAATTAAATGAGGAAAGTTAGGCATTATATTGGCAATATTCCCAAGGTATTAGAAGCCGGCATCTGTTAGGATCCTTCCTATGTGTCTTGTGCAAAATATGTTGTGACTGGAAAAGAGCAGCGTTCTGCTCATTGTCCAGTCAGTGCGTAACAGATCTCAATTGTTGCTGCTATTTCTAAATATAACTTCACTTTACATGCAATATTCGTAACTTTTTCTTGGGATATGATTTATGTTTCTTTAAATGCAGCACAGTGAAGATTTCAAAATAGGTGATAACTAAAAAAATCAATTTGCAGCTTTATTTGGCGACAAATCGCCAAATGTACTAACCTTCAGCATTATTTTCTAATAACTCTAAAAACAAAAGACGGATGGCTCAAAAGAGATAAATCGCCAATTTGTTGCCTAGCCACTTTGAAGCTTCAAAAACCTCAAATCAAAAAAACATCATGCTCTTACATGATAATAACAATAATAACAAGGTAAATGAATTTGTGAAATTTTCAAATAATAATAAAATAAATTATCCCGATTATTTCATATTTGATATTTATGGGATAAATGAGTGTTAATAATGTATAAAGAGATACTAGTATCAAAATATTCTGCTTTTTAATATAATATAATTAACTTAAAATTATCGATAGAACTTTCCAAATTGTAATTCGACATTTAATATTTTATATGCTGTGATTAAAACAATGAATATCTTGCTTTGCCGGCTTTCTGGCACAGAGGTAGCGCGTCTTCCTCGTGTTCTGGGAATCCCGGATTCGAGTCCCGGCTTGGGCATGGTTGTTCTTCTGTGTGCTATCTGTGAGGTGTAAGAATTTGCCCCGCTGTAAAAGGGGGCTGTGCAAGCAAATGTGGTGCGTGTGTTGCTAAGTCGTACTCTTGGCCCTAGTTGGCGCTACTTCAAAAACAAGAGACACTCATTTGGCTTAAATTTATTGCTGTATCAGCGGGGGCTTGTCCATAGGCAAGTGCCATAAGTAACAACAACATATCTTGCTTTACCTATGGTATTAGGTATCAGTTTTCTGTAATTTACTTTATTCCTGGTCAAGTAAACGATTTCTGTTACACGCATAGGTAAGGAATATTTTTTGAGCTGATATACATATATAACATAATAAAATCGATGGACCAATTACATGTCTTAGTAACTAATCGATTAAATACCTTAATATCTTTATTTTAACACATCTAAATTCATAAATAAATGTTTGGCCTAACATTAAATTAAAGTCAGCCTAGAAAATCTACAGCCCAATTATAACACAGAGAAAGTGTCATTGAGTATACAATGAATATAACATTATATTAATTTTCCTAATTCTACTCTTTTTACATTAACTGGCAATCTCAATGGGATTTGAAAACTCTAAACAAACTTCATACTTGCTGTCCTACTATAGAAAACTGGCCCACCTTAAATTATCGAAAGCATTACCCAATTTTAACTCCTCTGAGAATTAATCACACCAGATTCGCACATAAATATTTGTTATTAAATGATCAATTGCCAATATATCCACATTGTGACTTAAGAATAAAAGTTTTATTATATCCTTATAGAATGCCTACATTTTAATGCTCAGCGTTTGTTTCCCTTCAAAACAACAGCATTGACTTTGCCATTGTTGCTTGGCATTAATACATGTGGTAATTTTTTGTCTTTTTAACGTCTGTAGATTTTTATTCCTCAATTTGAACTCACTCTTATGGCTTCGTTTTGACTTTTCATGTTTTTTCATCATTTTATCGATGGTAGGTTTTCTTTCTTTTTATTTATTTATTTATTTATTTATTTATTTATTTATTATTATTATTATTATCATTATTGTTGTTGTTGTTGTTGTTACATATTTGTCGTTTTTACAGGGACAGTTTTTCTTGGGCTTTGAATTAGAGGTACACTTGTTTGGCGTAGTGTACCCTTCTTATTGGTTCTTGTACCACAAAACTTAAAATCAACCAACCTAATTGTACACATAACAAAAGAAAATTTAAATTATTTTTTAATAAATTCAGGCATTTTAAATTTGCAAATTCAAGATGTTATTAGCTTTATGGAAGCCAATTTCAAAAATCAGACATGCAACGGTTATTGAAATATGGCGAGACTATATCGATCGCTGTCTTGAAACCAGATATTGAGTAAATCAGACAGGTATGTAGACGAATTTGGATATAGGTCCAAGGGAGCATATAATATCTTCCTTTTTATAATATGTATAAAGGAAAAAAAATATTGAATGAGGTTTTATTTTCATGGAATGGTTCAAATTAATACAATATAAATACAATATTTCTAATAAATTCCATTCAGATTATTCAAATTGTTGCATTTATGAAAAAAAAATACTTTTTTGTAGTATTTATGAAAGACATATTCAGTGCTCAAAGAATGTTTTACATTTCAATAAACCTAAATCAAAACTAAAATTTCAAAAAGAAAAAATTTAGAGAAACAAAGTAAAAGACAGAATTAAACAGAAATTTTATTTCATAAATAAGAGCATTTAATTTTTATAGTATAAAATTGGGCTTAGTAGTTATTTTTATAAATTAAAGACCTAGTGCTACTTTTCATTTTTAACTCTAAGCGATATTTTTTATAGAAAAATGTCTATTCTTCCCAAATTACAAATTCATGAATAGTAATAAAAGATTCAAATGAAATCTGCTATGAATATTTCAATGTATCATGTCGGAACATCATTTCTTGGACGGCCAAGCATCACGTGCTCGTGCAAGTTAAATTGCATTTTGATTCATTTTAATCGTTTCGTTTTAATTTTTTTTTCATTGAATAATAAATATTTGGGAATCATGGCGATAGCTCCACTAGGACTGAAGTTTCGATGTTTGTTCTAGAAGTCTCCTATATCATTTATTTAAACTATGAAATGCCAAAAGGCAGGCCAAATAGAGCCAGATTCAATTGAATGGTTGAGAGAGAGATCTCAAGCGTGTTTTCTCTGAACGCTTTGTCTGCTGCGATAGTTTAATAGCGAATTTTTGTGTTGCAATTGTAGAGTAAAGCATCGTTAACTTTTTAATAAAACCTGTCAGACTTTTCACGATACACGCATTGGATGGAAACTTTTCATAGCATCAGAAAGCAGTAACAAATAAATGAAAAATAATTCAAGTTCATTACAAATCATTATTTGTTTATTTATTTATTTTCTTTTTATATTATGCTTATTTATCTTTTGTAGAGTACCACTTGCGACCGTAATCCATAAGATGATGATTTAAATATAATCAAAACACTGTAAAAATATAGATTTCTTTAATAGTTTCCAAAATTTTAAGAACTATCTAATTTGAATATTCCTTTAACTCAATCTAAAAACCTAGCTGTTTTTAATGATTTAAGCAATGTTCTGATTTTATTTTATTTTTTAGATTCCTACTGTTAGCTGACACTTTCCCTATATA
>JAOUZG010016704.1:5724060-5737876 GCA_026289955.1 Argiope argentata | reverse complement strand
CTAGCGTTCTTAAAGAAAATTTTACAGTTTTACCGTGAGAAAAAAAAATCGAATATTTCAAAGATAAGGACCCTTAATTATGTCACTTAATCTTATCAATGCGAGAAACGTGCATTCTCTTTAGCCCCTCTAGATTCACGCCAAGTTTTCCTGCCAAAGGTGATTAAATTGCAGTAAACCTACCATGTGAGCGCAAATGACACCCTCTAATGAGTTAGCGTTAATGAGACTGAGCGCAAGTGACACAATCCCATCTTTAGGTCCGACAAAAATAAATATGACACTTTCTTTAATTAAATATTTGGTTTTCTCAAAACAGTCGGCAAAAAAAATCAAAGGCTTATTTCAAAGGTCTCTTTCGAAAAAGAAAAAGTATTGTAATCATCGAAGAATTCAATCTCAGGATTTTGACAAATCTGTCTTCAAGTACGAAAAATACATTTTTTAGAATAATCAATATATCTGTGAATGATCTATATTTAAAAAAAGATGCGAGTCGGAAGAAAGGAAAACATTCACGTTTTACGGATTTAGTCACGAAACGCAATTATTTGCCGTGTAATGCTCCATTCTTCGAAAGATATGAATACGAATATATGAAAACATTAAGAGGATACAAAATCTTACAAAAAAGTGATATATTGTCTAAATATACGAAGAGGGGAGAACACTCCCTATCTTTGATGAAACCGCCATTCACCATTTTCAAAGTTACTTCCAGACACACTAACAAATCTTTACATATAAAATCATATACACCATTTAATATAGAAGGTGTGGATAATTAAACGACCCAATTTTAAAGTTGTCTAAAGAGGAAACTATTGTTCAGAAAGTTATGAAGTTTTGTGTAGGATATAATGAAGGAATGGAATTTGTTTGACTGAATAAGAAACTAATTCAAAATTTTTCTACCACGGGCAGTTTTTCAAATGCCACAGATCCTGAAATTGACGGCTGATGACACTTTCTTCTGTAAAATAATTATGGAGAACATGCTTCACAACGGCTAATGTTTGGAGGAGCTCCATTTTGACATTCTCCATAATCATTTTGCAGAACAACATGTCATCAGCCGCCACTTCCGTGATCTGTGGCCTCCCCGGTCGCAAGACCTAAATCCATGCGACCTTTGGTTTGGGGGACATTTAAAACATCTTGGTAAGTCGTGATAAACCAAAAACTTCACCTTATTTAAAAAGCAGCATCTCACAGCATATTCTTACTGTTTCCCATAACACACTACGGTCAACTGTGGAATGTGCTATCTTACGATTCCAGATGGTAAAGAAAAATGATGGCCGTCATGTTGAGCATGTTTTGCTGTAATTAAACTTGTCAAAAATATGCTAAATGTATAATCCATTTGAAAAACTGCCCCTGATGGCGAAATTTTGAACTATTTTGTTGTTCGGTCAAAGAAATTCCCATCTCTTTATTATGTCCTGTACAAAATTTCATGACTTTCTGAACAATGATTTCGTCTGTAGACAACTTTAAAGTAGGGTCGTTTAGTTATGGACACCCAGTACTTATTTTCTTTTCATAAATTTCAACTGTACTATACTACTGTCAATAAATGCTTCTACTAGAACTGTAGCATTAAAGACTTCAACTGATATAATTTTAAAACGCTCAAAATACATTATTATTATCTTCGTATTGTTTATTAGTATTAATCTAGAAGATGCGTCCATCTTGACAAGTTGTTATATTATTAATAATACCTCATATCTGATTAAATGTTATTTTGCTTTGTAGCCTTCTGTAGTGCAATTGTCTCTCTTAACCTTCGTTACCCTGCATTAAGCTCTTCTCAACACTATATGTTCACCGACTCTCAAATCAAAACTAATCAATCCCAAAATCGAATTGAAATAAATAGAGCTCTACTAAATGTACTTTCAATAATAAATTTGTAAAAAATGTTAACTTCTAAATGGCCTTGGAACGAGACCATAAAGAAGCAGCATAAAATTGTAGATCTCAGCTTACTGAACTTTGTTACAAACGAGCAGAAAAAATAGAATGGTATTTATGATATCATAACTAATTTTATTCATAAATACTTTTATATGTAATACTTTTATAAAGTAGTCAGTTTACGCATAAGGGGGTAATACATTCCCATTCTCTCCATTAAACGGATGGAGGATATTTTTAATTCCATTCAGAGGCGGATTTCCAAACAGGCGCATGAGGCGCGCGCCTCGGGCCTCATAAATTAAGGAGCCTCAAAATTTAGTTATAAAATAATCATTTAAATTTTTAAAGTGAATATTTTTTGAATAATATCTTTCATTTTTACACTCTATTACCACTCTCGGTTCATCTATCAGAAACAAAGAATGATGCAGTATCAGTACCCTTGAAAAACCAACTATTCTCAAATTAAGAGAGTGAAAAGTCAACCAGGAAGGGCGGGGAGGCATCTTACATCTTTTATCTTGTACGAAACTAAAGAGATAGATAGTATATTACACCCTCCTGCACACTCAAACCCTACAATGTACATGAATGGCTCTCAAGGCAATGAACGTGTTTGTATAATAGGACAAAAGGACGCATTTTAGTTAGCGACCTTGGTTAGAAGATCTTTGCTCAAAGAGGTTAGTTAATCCAAAACATCCTGTTAGCGATTTAGTGTTTCACGTTTGAAAAATATTGACTTTGATTTGTGTTGTGGAAAGGAATTCATTTCTGTGTTTGACCTTTGACCAATGTGAAGATTGGTAAGCATACAATTTTTAAATAAATTTTCGTTTCTATTTTCGTACTTTTGAAAATGTTGTAATCGTGGCTTTATATTTTTGGGCACATTTGAAGGTTAAAAACAGGGCTCATTTACAATACGAATCGTTAGGCATTGGTACTGCACAAAAAGATAACATAAACTGTTTACTTTCTCCTCTTAAATGATGGGGAAAATTTCTCAACTCGGAAAAATTGTCAAAAGTCCAGCTAGTATTTTTAATGCAACTAATCAATGTTTTAACCATGCTACAGAAAAGAAAGTTTAAATAGGGCGATTCACATCTCAAAAGGTAAAATATATATGTATATGCAGAACAACATAAAAATTGACTTTATAAATGTATTATAACATTTGAAAAACGAGTTAAAATGGAAAATGAGACAGAAAGAGCAGTTGAGCTACTTGATGCAGCATGTGTACTTAAAAGAATCTATAAGCAGATTGAAATTGAATATTTACATGAAAAAACGTTGTGCAAGCTGAAGTAGAATATGAATTCTAAAATATTAATGAGCGAGTTGAACAAGAATACGCATTTGAAAAGATAAATGAGCGTACTGAAACAGAATGTGCACAAGAGAAATGGAATTTAATGCAATGGAATTGAAGAACAAATCAAAATTAAATAAGCACAAGAAAAATCCGATGAGTGAGCCGAAACAAAATGCGAATTCGAAGAAATTAATGAGCGATCTGAGAATGGAACAAAAGAATCAACAAGTTGTAATTTTAAACAACAAAATAAAATATCAGCTGATTCTTATAACGTTTTAAAAGAAAACCAAAATATTTTTATTCCCAAAATAGAATAACAGCTCTATTCTATAACAATTTATTAAGTGTATAATGAAATTTTAGGCATGTATCTCTGAAAAATATTGCGTAACTATGGTACAAAATAGCACCTACTTTTTTAAGAACAGCCTTAACACACCCTGAACTTTGTCATCCTTTTCAATACTGCCAAGCAGAATGAAAAAATTGATTTTAATTTTCAATTTTATGTACCTAAGTTCCTCCCCCGTCCTTTTTTTAACACAAAAAATCGGATACAGAGCTTAACAGAGTGAAAAATATGTATAAAGAGTGCATACTATAAATATAACTGGAGGGGAGGGGGGGGGTTCAAATTGAATTGCCCCTCGGGCCTCTGAAACTCCAAATCCGCCACTGATTCCATTCAATACTATTATAAGCAGCAGTGGATGGTTAAATGCATATTAAATTAATTTCTGATATCTATTTGTTTAGAATTCAGAGAATCTTCAAATAAAAATTATGAATAACAAGTAGTATTTTTTAAGGATATATATATATGTGACTAGAATGAAAAAACAACAATTGAATGTTATGGTAACTGAGAAGCATACATTTTGAATAGTAATTAATGTGGTGGATTATAATAAAAAATATAGCTTCATCAGAAATTTTATATTTCAG
This sequence comes from Argiope argentata, assembly GCA_026289955.1. Classification (NCBI taxonomy): domain Eukaryota; kingdom Metazoa; phylum Arthropoda; class Arachnida; order Araneae; family Araneidae; genus Argiope; species Argiope argentata. Next base: position 5,733,681 of record JAOUZG010016704.1, on the reverse strand, counting down.
CTCAATATATAGTTTAACATGAAAATGGTAAAATTTCCCTAGAAAATGGAATCAACACATTATCAATAAGGAAAATAAACTCAAGAAAGCCATAAAACTTTATTTCTACAATATGTATACATTGCATACATCTTATAAGAAACACAGTTTTTAATATAGTCATATTTTAACTATAGGTAAAGATACAAAAAAAATCTATTATTGAAATACATATAAATAAAAACTACAACAAGCAATTTACTTACTTCTAAAGAAATGCTTCAATGTTTCTTTTGGTCTGTATGGAATATTAGTATAAATAAAAAGTCATCTTAACTGAATGGACAAAGAATAAAAAGATATTCTAATTTTATATAAATCTCAGCTTTTAAAGGATTAAAAATGCTATCTGAACTATTAGGGAGGAAAATTGAATTATATTTACAATTCAGTGCATTGACATTTAATACAAAAGCAATATCAAAGTACATACTGCATAACTGCATTTCACTATATTTATCAAAAATGTGTTTTTAAAGAAGGCATTTTCTTTTTAAAAAACATGAAAACATAGTTATTATAAAATAATCATAGTTCAAAAGTTATTATTGCCCTTCAAGACATAGAATCATCATTATATTAAAAATAGGGTATTTTAAAAAATACAAAAATAACACATGAGTTTCAAAAAATGTCATTCTTTTTAGTTGTTATTGTTGTTGCATAATTTATACTTAATTTATCCATTTTGGCATTTGTACAGTTGTATTCTACAAAATTATCACAAAATTACAACTAGAATTATGTTATGGAAGCCAACAGATTTGACTTTGAATAGTACAGTGTTGCTGACTTGAACTTTGAGTTCCTTATTTAATATACAAAATGTGTGTTATGTCTACTCTTTTAATAAATGCATACATCTAGACATATAATATTAATCACCGGTATATTTGTACTATGAAGTGTAAGAGCATACAAGAATTCCTAAAGTAATATGCATAAAATTATTTATCTGCAATATATTATTTATATATATATATATGTATATACAATCAAAATGAATCATTTTATGATATTGAAATAGCATTTCAAAATCTAAAAATATTTTTTATGATTTATGTAGATAATTAGAAATGTTATAATAAATGATACATCTAAATAATAGTTAGGTAATATTTAAATGCCAGCTTTATTTTCCCAATGATGTTAAATTTATCAAATTCAATGTAATAAAAATGTTAGTTTAAAAGTTTTTTACACTGAACTATATTTCTAGAACCTATTCTCATAGAACTGAGTTAAAATAAATAAATTGCAAATAAACTGTATGTAAATGCAGAGGCGGATTCAATTTTTGCTAAGCCTATGTACAGAAATCGGAGAAAATATTTCATGTGAAAAATCTCGGATAATCTCTCACTCAGAAAATATTTCAGATCATAGATGTATGTATATTCCTACTTGTTAATTCATTATATTTTTATATAATTAACCAATTACTTTTTTAATAATTATATTTCTTTTAATAATATTCCATTTATTTTATTAGTTAAATAACATGATCTAAATATAGAAGTTTTAAAATTTATACCTAAAATTTAAATGTATAAATATTTATAAGGGCATTATCAGAGTGGAATTACTATCCACAAAAAAATATAATAGTAAAAATATTTTTTGTTGAAAAAATTTTTAGAATCATATTTGAATTTTCTTTTCTATATAGCCTTCAATTAAAATAAATCCCAAACACAAATTAAATCCAAATGAAAATAAAATATAAACAAAAAAATGAGATGTTTTATATTGAATATTTATACCAACATTACTAATGTATTGTTCCATTTTTATTTATTTATTACAATTAAAACAATTTTCTTCTTTTTTACAACTATTCTTAGATTCATAAATTATTGTAATATCTTGTTTCAAAAGACTGCTCCATTAAATAATAATGAAACCATTAAAAACAAAACAAAGAAAATTTTCAAAATAATTTCCATATTAGTAAATGTTGACAATAGAATTTATGTTAATATTTCAGAGATGTTCTTAAACAGTACAAATGTTCAATTTCATCATCAAATTCTATAGTACTTAAGACACTATGGTGTATAGATCTAATTTTTCGGTAGAAACTTTCTTTCATTTAGTGATTTTATTTGATACAGCTATTACAATTACCTCGGATTTGATAACTCTAGCCTCAGTATAGGAAAATATTTCACATTTTTATGAAAATAAACATTTTTCTTATTTTATCTATTTATTGCAATTAAATCCAAGAGGTGTCACAGTCAAATGAGTCAGCTGCAATATATATAAATAATTATGTACTAAAAAAAGACTTTTAATTTCTAAGTCTCTAGTCTATCAGGTGGTATGAGATTAGTTCCCTTATCTTTAAATCCGCCTCTGTATATAAGAAGTAGGATGCATACAAATAGATCAGAAACAGAAAACTAAATTTCAACCTATCTCTGATTAAAGATGTATAATTGACCAATAAAAAAATTTAACTATTCAATACTCTATTTTTCATATTTCATAAATTCATTTATAGAGACTCATAGTAGCAGCTGAATTTACACATAGAAAGGATAAATAATAAATTTACAGAAGATAAAAACTTTTATAATAAACTTTTTAACATTTAATTCCACAAAATTAGACAATCACAAAACGCATAGAGATCACTCATAAAGGGAAGACTAGAAAATTATGTCCATAAAAATACAAAATGTATAAAAAATTGTACATAAAAAGTTAGTGTACTTTGAAAAATTTATAAACAACTGCATATTGTACTTACAGAAAGGTACACTTGTATAGGTTCTAAGCATTTATGTTTTCCTGAGAGAGGGAAGTATATAGAAAATTTAATACTAGATGTTTATAAAATATTTTTTAATGATGCACATTTGATTTAATATCAATATCTTTCACAAAAAAATTATCTGTTTGAAACATATACACCATAGCAAACCTACTAAATTCTGATGAGACAAGAAGCTATTTTTAAAATAAAACAATGGTGAAAACATTCAAATATTCTGAATGGACAGTTATAAAAAAATAAAATGAATTTCACTGCTTTGAAATGAAATCTTCTCTGACATTAAAAATTAGCACAAAGTGCCAATTTAAGCAATGCATAAATGCCTAGTTTATAATAAGTACTCAATATTAGCTTCAGGCAATAACTTTCAAGCATGAATTAACCATAAACTTATTTTTTTGTCCTGTACAAACCCAATGATTTTTTAATTTTAAAATTGACCAAATTCAGAAAGATTAAAAAATTTTCCATCCTTCTTATTTCCTTGTATCTTAATGAATTTCAACAATTTGAATTAATAGTAAATGACTAGAAAAATGGTTCTTTTAAAATTCATTTCATTTTGTTATAAATCGATGGCACATCCAATAAAAATTTATAACCTGTGGTTTATGAAAATTTTATCAAAGGGCATTTCTTTGTCATGCATTTATATTATATAAAAACACTGATATAATAGTTTAACAAAAGAAACATGCTTCAACACATGGTATTTCTCAAGATAATAAAACATCTTTAACAAATTATTATCAAATCTAAAAAGCAACAAATAATCTGAGGGGGGGGGAGATTTTAAATAATAAATAATATATGCCTAAAATATACAACAGAAAAGAAATTTAATTTAAATATAAAATTTTAAATATATATTTAAAAAAAACATTTTGTACAGAAAAATATATAACTTACAGATAAATATGAAATTTCAGATATCTTTTAACTATAACTTTTTTTTTTGGCCACTAGAATTATTCACAAAGTTATGCTGCCTAGGGAAAAATTCTCTCTTAAATAACAAGCCTAAATCACTGGCCATGCCCATGTTTTTCCTTATGCAATTTCAAACAATAGCTTCGTCTAAAACCTTGATTACATACCTCACATACAAAAGGTTTTAAACCACGATGAATTAACATGTGATATTGTAAATTATGTTTTTGTGTAAAACCTTTATTGCATATTGTGCATTTATAAGGTCTTTCACCTGTATGAGTTATAATATGGTATTCAAAATTTACTTTGTTATAGCAAGTATATTTACAAAAAGGGCAAGCATACATTTGGTTTTCTGAACTGAAAGAATTTTGAACAATTCCTTTAGTAGTAGCACTTAATTCAGGTCTCTTCCATACATCTAAGAGAAGAAAAAATAAAATTTATTTGTTATACAGTGGGAATACCTCATAAGAATAACTTTTTTTTAATTAAAATTAAAATAACAAATATTTTATGCATTACACTTTAATTGAAACACAAGAAATGGAATAGATGAATAACCTAAAAATCTAAAAAGAATAATCTAAATTTTTACTAAAATATTCGTAAACTAAGTTGTAAATAATAAAAGTTTATTGTGATTAATTTTAAAAATACATCCTAAGGACAAAATATTTCTAGCATAATTATAATAAATATCTTTGTATCTACTATAGTATAGCAAGTGATTATTTTGTAACAATTTTTTAAATGATACAATTTTTTTATTATTAGCAATTTTATGATATATATATATATATATATATATATATATATATATATATATATATATTGATACTTCTACCATTAAATACATTCTTTTGATAGCTATGTAATTGCTCTACACCTATTCCTTCTGAGTTTTGATTTTTCAACTAATAATTTATTATATTAATTACATTGCAAGTTATATTAAACTCATATTAAATATGGCACAAATGTCTAAAAAATATATAATTCATTCATATCTACTTCTTTTCAGATAAAAGATCATTGCTCAAAAGAGGAGAGGATTCTAGTGTGGCAGGAAATATGCATAAAAATAAAGAAATCAATGAAATTTATACTTAATCAATAATAATAGATCTTGTTGAATTATCTGTTGCTTTTGTTGTAAAAATATAGTTTTTTACATTAAAAAAAGTAAAATACTTTTCATAAAATATTGTTCTTACATAAATGCTGATTACTTTCAAATTTTATTAACATACATAAATAGACAATATTTTATGATAAAATATTTCCTTAATATTTAAACAAAACCTTTTCTTTTATGTCTTAACACATTCTTACTTAATATATACATTCAAAAAAACAATTTTTAAGGTTGTTTTTTTTTTTAACTTTCTGTTTAAATAGGCTAGTATTTAAAAAAAATTAGATTTTTAACCTCTGAAAGAAAAAAAATCACTTTACGATATTTGTAGATTGGTATTTCAGGGCAAATTATACATATTTTATATGAGAGGAGATAAGCATATTTTGTTTTTTATATATTAAGAATGAGAAAATAATTTCATAGCAGCCAACAACAAAATAATTTTACATAGAAAAGAAAAAGTAACTGAGTGGTTATTTATATCATAAAATATACTATTCTATAAATAAACTTTGAAAAAAATATACTGCTTGAGAATTTCTTTTAAACAAACAGAATATCTTTAAAATTTTATTTCAAAAAGTTATAAGCTATTTTCCCAAGTTAAAAGTTATATACTATTCCAATAATTAGATCGTAGAACCATTTCAAAAAAAGAAAATTCAAAACCAGTATTTTGCTTTGTAAATAAAAGCTGGAATTTACTATAAATTAACTCTAATATTAATTAGCTAATCTGCATGATTAATATTAACTATATATACTATTAAATAATTCAAAAACAGCATTTTTCAGTACAAATTATAAATTAAAAATATCGTAATTAACTATAAATTAATAGTACTTTTCCCTTAGCTGCACACAAGCAAAAAATCACCAAAGGATTCTAGATTATTTGACAATTTTTTGCTTGCACCTAACTAAAGAAAAAGTACGAAATTAACTTTTTAATATGTATTAACTAATATCCATAATTTATTTTAAATGTCTATACTACACTAAAAACTATTTATGTAGGGTAGAATGAATAATAACTTTAAATGTAACAATAATATGTATTAAATCATAGACTTAAGTCCAAATATTTATAACTGCTAATTTCAGCTTAGTTCAACTATGTTATTGAATAACACATTTAAACATATTTTAGAAATGATTTTTAAATATTATAAGCATAAGATTAATGTGGCAAAATCTGAAAAAGACAAAATAAATATTTTAATGATACAATAATAATTAAGTTCAATAAATAGTGTGACCTATTTGTTTTAATTTAAAATGCAATCAAACCAATATATGCAAAACAAAAAGATAATTTTATGCATATTATAATATACAAGTATACAAATATACAAACTTATATTAATAGGTGTTTATATAAATGATGTCAAAATTATTTATGTTAAAGATGAAAAAAATATAGATGATAAGATTATCACAAATGAATTAGCAATCCTACACCTGTAATCAACAAGTGCCATATTTTTGCAGTTATATACATAAAAACAATGATGTTAAAACAGTGCTTAAAATTGCCTTGATTTATTAAAAGTTTATAATCAGGTATTTTAATATGCTGTTATATTCACAAGTTTCAGTAAGCTCATATGCAAAGAGCTAAAACTTCCAAACTTTGAAATTTTAATTTGAAATTATTCAAAATGTGACATCCATAAACTTACTTTACAGGACAACTGAAAAGAAATTGTATTATTCAGAAATAATACAGTATTCATTGACAGAATATCATAAATAATGATTTTTAAAAAAAACATACAAAAGTGAAAAAAATTAAGAAATTTAAAATATCAAATTTTAAAATATTTATAAAATTCAAAGACACTGTTTGTACAATAAAAGTGTCAATACTTAGTAATAATATATAATTACTACATACAATTAATATAATCTTATTACAAATATTTTTTACATGATATTCAAGTATTATATTACGATTTTCCTGAATTAAAATTTTTTTAAGTGTGCCTGCACAATATCAGATACATTGAGATTTACAATTCCACAACAATAATACTTTTATAATTGTTAATATTTACAAAAATAAAGGAGAATTTAAAAAAATAATTATGGACTGAACTAAAAATATTTTATTGTTCTAAATTATAAATTAATCATAAATCATAAACATTTTAATTACTGATAATTCATATATTCTTCAATATATTTATTTTAAAAACTACCTTTTAAAATAAAATAGGTTATATTTTTAAAAAAAATACTCAAACAATCAGACTAAAAATTTCCTAGTAATCTGAAAAAGCTATGCTCATTAATACTATGAAAATAAAAAAAATAATGTAAAAACAATGTATGTTGTATATTCAGGATTTTAAAAACTTTCATAACTTTTGTTTATAACATCAAAAAGTTTTAACAAATCCCCAAATAATTTGATACAAAAAAATTATATTTTATTTTAAGTTTGAAACAAACATACACAAAAAAAAATTTTTTTTAATGAAATACAAAAATCTGGTTTACTTATTGCTATATATATGTTGTTTATTACTGTTGTATATCATATAAATTATCTTTTTTAATTAATATCATAATTAAACATTGTCTTCTTTAGAAAATATTCTAATAATTCATTAATTATTGTTATTTATTATAATTCATGTAATTATATTTCAGCCACTAATAATAATCAAGCAACAATTTATTATTGGCACACAAAAAATCTGATTCACAGGAATATAAATCTGAATTCATATATTTATAAATAAGATCTAGTAATTAAAATAAATTTATATGAAAGATTGCCTAATACAAAATTATTTTGAATTTTAGCAAACTAGTAAGATATTATGAGTTGAAATATAGAAAATTATAATCTTTACAGTGCAATCAAGGATACAAAGTTTACAGTGAATGTGCTATACCAGAAGCAAGGATTTAAAATATAACTGGGATTTTTTTTTTCTTTAAGAAAATCAAATTATTTATCTTATTACTGCTCAATCCATATCTGTATTTATATTTTTGCCTTTTTTTAAATAGCGACACATGGTACAAAATTTTTTTAAGATGACCAATCCAAACACAAAAGTAGATAATATTTTTGATATATATCTATAAAAAAATTCACTACATGAGAAAACTATTCATCTAATTCATTAATACAAAAATGAATGGTTTGAATTGTATATTATTAAATAAATATAGATTCTACAACCAATGAACCCTTGAAAAGCAAAAAAAAATCACTGCTTACTTGTTATATTTTATTATATATGGACAAAAAAAACATATGTTATGATAAAAGAAATTGTGGCAGACAAAAAAAGAGAGAGAGGTTAAAAAGTTACAATAAAACAAAAATTTATTTAAAAAAAAATATTTCTAAGATACTTATGCAGTAAACCGGTATATAAACATAATGCATGACATTATGTTTGCAGGAAAATAATAGATGAAATCAATTTTACTTCTAATTCAATACACCTCTTAAATAAAGCAATATCACATTTTCCACCTGGAAAATTGTATGGAAATATAACAGATTTATAGGTAATGTATTTTCAATTATGCAACAGCACAATTGAAGATGAGATATAGATAATTCAATCAATAATTAATCAGTAAAAAAGCAATTATTTATCTTCATTATAATTAAATAAATTTTATGTTTAATATTTGAAAAATGGTAGTTTCTTTGAACAAAGTTCCAGAACACCTTACTGACATAAACAGCTTTTCAGTTTTAATAAATTATTAAATCTAAAGTAAATTACACTTCAGAAAATCGGTGAATACCGATGAATTGAACAATACAACCGAATCCGAGAGGACGAATCGGAAACTCTAAAGATTTGAAGAAAGAATAACACGAGTCCACGTTTACTGGCGTGAATTCCAAATCCAAACATTATTTCTTTTTTCGGTTATATCTAAAATTTATTTCTGTGACTGGGTAAAATTAAAAACTTCAAAATTGTTTAATTATATTTCGTAATTTCCAAAACATTCCGTGAAGAGAAATTTCAATTTTTTAGATTTTATAAAAGAGAGTGAAAAGAGCTTTTTCTAATCTCTAATATACGCGCTATAAAGAAAATATAGTAATCTTCAAAAAGTTCGAGGAAATGTCAAAATAAGAGATTTTGATTTCTTTGAGTTCGAAAATCACAGTATCGGAAAATGTCCATTCGTTCTATTTGGGACAAAGATAAAACAGCTTTTATCAGCTAAATTGTTGAAAATTGATGTGTGCTCTTTACACCAAATTTGCAGGTTTCAATCAAATTTTCAGTAAATTCTGTTAAAAGCAAATCAATCTATCTGGCTGTTAAAATAAAAGTTAACATAGTAATTCTGAAATGAAGAAAACTAAACAGATAAGATTCAGTAAACATATTTTACGTCCATAATATCCTATCAAATTTTGAGCCAAATCTAACGAAGGGTTGATTATAGCCTTTGTCGCTCCATATCCCATAATATTTATATTCAAGAATTCAAGGGTTGATTATTTCTCTGTCTGTACTTTCAGCAGAATATAAACACAATAATTCAAAAGCACAAAGATTTACTTATATAAAATTTGGTATGGAAGTTTGTAATTTTTGTATGAGTCGGTAGCAGAGTGCAGCACTGTTTGTTCTGTTACTTTTTGTTTCAATCGATTGGAAAATACGAATCTGAAGTGCGTGCGTGCATGTGTGTGTGTGTGTGTGTGTGTGTGTGTGTGTGTGTGTGTGTGTGT
>JAOUZG010016704.1:5641072-5724050 GCA_026289955.1 Argiope argentata | reverse complement strand
TGTGTGTGTGTGTGTGTGTGTGTGTGTGTGTGTGTGTGTGTGTGTGTTGTAACGCGAATGAATGTTTGCATTTATTATAATTTCTATCATTAGTACCAGTCTACCTCAAAATGGTATTGATAAAGAAAGTGAAGCTTTTATGAATTTTAATAAAAACAAGATAATCAAATTCGTTCTTTTCAATGTAGAGGGAAGAGGCAAACTTAGAATAGGAAAGCACTACTCAACTTTCTTCAAAGGTCATTATTTTTATTTTGAATAAGATTGTAATGGTCTGAAAATATATTATCAGTCAAACGAATAATGTAATATTGCTCATCCCTTATCTTTATTTAGTATCCAATCTAACTGACAAGGAGAGGGTACGGGGTTGAAAGCTGATATCGGAATGGGATTTAGTATAATAATAGTATACATTTAGAATGTTCGTTCGTAAAAATATTAAAAAACAATGGTCAGTCAATTTCCAAAAAATTGTCCTAAAATTTTTGGTAAAGTTTATATACTGAGAACTTGACTCCCGATCGGATAATCCCGATTGCGTGGTTGTCTAGGTAACCCTCTCGGATGGGGAATGTCAGGATCGTAACCTGGTTGGATTTTTTAATACTTTTTATTTAATTAAAAATTAAAAAATACTTTTAATTAATATGTTTTTAATTTTTTCCCAAAATAAATACTTATTATCGAAGCACATAATAATAAAATTAAAATTTTGAGGAATTAGGACGAGATTCAAAGTGATCTATCAAGAACCTTCTCTGCCTTGTCTTGATGACTCTAAAAGGCCATGAAAATGAGCTGGAATCAGTCATTCCCTAGTAGCACACAAATATTGTAAAATATTGATCAATATTCGCAATATTATATAATATTGTTTAATGTCATATAATATCACACAATATTGCACAATATTATGTTGCATCATGTGCTACCTGGGTTTGAGTTCATTTATAGTTAATAGTCAAACGAGTTTTCTCTCTGAACTTGTGGAACCGCGGTGGCCTGGTGGTAAGGTCTCGGCTCATGAGCCGCAGGATGTCAGGCTCGAGACCCGATTCCACCGAAGAGCCGTCCTGTAGAGGGGTGTGTTGCACGTTAAATCCGTCAAGGAAAAACACCCACCTTCTGGTGTGATGTGGCGTGAAGAGAGAGTGCCAGTTTAGGTGCCTGACCACGTTTGACTTGAGCCAGAGCGCAGGGCCCTACTTAGCCAAACTGGGGCCCGGAGAAAAACCTTCTTTGGGGCCCCTTTGCTTTACTACTTTAATAATAACGAACATTCATTAAAGGAAACGCAAATAACGTTAAAGACGGAAACGTTTTTTTAATTCGATTTAGGGGGCCCAGGGCAACTCCCCCGTATGCCTCTGCCCTAGTCGGGCCCTGCCAGAGCGGAACAATGTGCCGCATTGCTTCAAAATTGAATGAAACTTATCACATGTAGAATTTTATTCGATGAATATGCTTTAACATTTTTTATGGTTAAATAAAAGCAAAGAAAGCTCCCCTCCTCTCCCTCTCTTTTACTACAATTTTAACATCTGCTGAATAATGTGATTCGCCGATTCAAAGAAGCAACATCATTTTAAATTTCATTATAAATTTTGTCATACAGTGTGTCCAAAACTAATTTCTCAAAGATTGTTTTTAAAAAATTGTAATCAACCAAACAAAAAATCTATTATTCAAAAGTTATTCTTCTCTTCACCCTTTAAAACGATGTTAAAACAATTTTAATGTTATAATATTCTTTGACTTTATGATGAAAACACATTGAAATTCTATATTTTAATTAAACTTAGAATTAAAAGTTTGAGAAATCCGTTCTTTGTGGGCCTCTAATGCCCCAAAAATAACATCTCGAATTTCATGCTCCTAACTTCAATGGTTTTATGCTGGATATTGCTCAGGACAAGACTATACAGAAAGATTTCATTAGGGAAAAAATATATCTGTAAGAGTTATAAAAAAATCATTATAAAATGATAAAACCTAACTTTAAAAAATAATTAAATCTTTGATCATAGATTTCAAGTTATCATGTGAGAACATTATTATTTTCAAGTCTGTATTTATATTCATTAATTTAAGTCATTAACTAATTTAAACCGGTTTAAAACCATCACGAGAACTTCTCTATCTCTATAATTATCATTTTTTCAAATTTTCATTTAAAATTTTTCTATTTGGCAAACAAAGTTTTGGTGATCGACCGATTTCGAAATTAAATCACAACTACGATGTCATTGTTCTTCGTCAGTCTTTTAAAAGTGCATCTGCTGTCCAAGAACACGTAACAATAAAGCAATACCGGTAAACGGGGTAAAAACATACTTTGCCCGTAAATTTCGGAGACATTAAAACCACTTAAGCAAAACAATATCATGTTCTCACATGATTAAAAAAAATGTTAAAACTCTTTTTTTATTCCTTTAAAAAAATTTAAGCACTAAATTCAGAAGTTTTTTTTTTTTTTTTTTTTACCGAAACAAATTTGGCAAGATTAGTCTAACACATAAAAATTTTCAAATGGATGGGGACATCCAAAAAAAATAGTGCGAAAAATATCACGATCATTGAAAATTTGGCAAGTTGAAATTTCATCACACTAGACTAACCACGATTAACTAACATAATTACATATAGCAAATTATTAATAAAATAATGACAATTCAATATAGTACTTATAATTGAATACCTGTAGTAAATTGTTTAAGTTATTGTTCCAAAATGACATTAACGAGATTGATCGAACATGTTAGTGCCTTTAAAGCAGATTTTCTCATGTTCGATATATTGTTTTGACGCATTAAATTCATTCTAATATTTTCTACTGACTGGACCACATCACATATTCTTCTTTAACAACAAATAAAAGTTTAAATACATACTTATCAAGCATAAACAAATTCTTCAAAATCTAATGCATTAAAAAATGAAATGTTTCTCGATTCTCAATAAGTAAAGCATAATACACATTTCGTGTATTCTGTCCCTTCAGGATAACTATTCTAGAACTTTAATAAATGGCATTGCACTTTGATTTTTAAGAAAATAGGAGAACAAGTCTTCATGCGATATCTTAATACGTGCTGGAAGGCCTGGAATACATCGAATTCTACCTTTTTGTTGGCTACCTTTTTTGATACATCCGGTAAACAAGTCATTACGATCATGATTGCGAATTATCATATTCAACTTGTGGGGGAACAAAACAAAACACAAGCTGTCTTCATCTTCAAAAGAAAATGAAGCACTTTTTAACGTGCTTAAAAATGGTTTTCAAATTTAATCAATTTTTAAGTACTTCTCATGATATAAACTTTGAGAAAGAGGTTGGTTGATTAGTTTTCTAGCGAGAGCCATATCTGACCATGCTGCGCCAAGAAATGGTAAAATCAAAGCCCAAACTACAAAGACACACATGTTAAATTATAAAAGCAAAAGGTATCAACATACAAATGAAGAAATTAAAAGTTAGAGTAGTATAAGGTTAATGAATTTAAATTAAACAGTAGTGCAAAAAATGTGTTAGAATGAAATGATGCAAAAGTCAAATGTGAACAGAGGATAAAAGTATTAAATGCAAGTGTAAAAGCCAATGGCTTTTTAAAATTTAAAAAGGTTTGGGTGGAATTTCTCACTTGCCAGGTCTTGCAAAATTAAGAATGATGACTTTAAAAAGTATATATGAGAGGAATTGAAAAATGGACACCCGATTAAAATATGATTAATGGCACAATCTGCATATATATGAGAAAGAGAGGGGGAGGCACAAAAAATATCATCATAACAATAAGAAAATAAGGGACACTGATTCATTAACAGAGAAATTGACACTATAGAGGCTTAGATAAACTCTACTGCAATTTGAAACCACTACAAAATTTCAAGTTGTCATTCTAATCAATCACAAATTAAAAAAAAAAAACTATTGATCGAGAACTTCTAGAGAGTTAGTTTATTTGAAAGGTATTATTAATACAAAGTGAGAGTCCTAAATTAATATTTAAGGTATGATTTTTTTAATTTCGAAATTTTTTAAAATTAAATCATGTTTTGACTACATGAGAGTGCTTGTTTGTTTCAGATTTCACCATATGGCTCTTAAAAACAATGGTTAAAATTCAACATTGTATTTTCCCTACAAATTGATCATTGGTAGATGGATATAATACAGACAAAATTCATTAAAGAGAATCATCAAGTAAAAATTATATCTAGACAGTGACATTGCAACCAGAAAGTAATGATGATAACTGAGGCTGGAAAAATTACATTATGCCTTGGACACCACTTACCTTTACTAAATCAATTGTTTCCAGGTAATTTAAAAACTAAACTTTTTCTTGAAAATAATGTATATTTACATACTTATAATTACATATATACATATAAAATATGTGTCACTTTTAAGGACAGGACTTTTCTTAGTCATTAATGTTATGATTTTGAAAGATTTTTTTTTTTTTGAAGGATGAAATCTGGAAATCATGAAACAATAAAGAGCAAATCATTCAAAATTGAAATAACAGTACAATATTTCAAAGAAACTCTTACAAAATCAACAAAGTACAAAAATAATTTATTTTCAATAAATTTGTTATTTCAAGTCAATCACAAACACAACAATATTTAAATACAAATAAGTGCATTTTATGTACAAAATAAATAGGCATAATCATAAAATAAATTTGAAATGACAAATTTCTTCTTCATATAATTTCTCAAATAATCAGAGCAATTTTAACATTTTAAATAGCATACTTGAAACAAGATTGTTTAATTAATTTAATCACAGATTTTTTTAACCCATTAAATAATCTTGAATGATAAGTAAGGCTAAATCAACAATTGCAACACACACAATAAACCTGATACAATACATTCTCTTTCAATAAATAAATAAATTTCCATCAGAGATATTATTATTATTATTTTTAAAAAAGGCTGGATTTCAGTATTAATTATTTAACATTAGCACTCAAAATTTTAATATGTAGTCAAATGTAGCAATTACAAAACTTTGGGAATTTAGCACAATTGAATGTAAAATAATTTATAACGAAAAGAAGTGCAGATCTTAGTGCCAATGTGAGAAAAACTAGTGGAACAGTATAGTGATTTAAAAATTAAAATAACAGCAAAAATTCATTTCTACCAATTGAAGAGTTAAATTAATGAGATTCAAATGTAACACATCTAAAATTAAAGTAAAACATTTAAACATGAAAACTGGCACCTGCTCCGGCTAATATTATTCATATTCTTGTTTGCTTTTTTGGATAATAAAAGACTGACATTGGAATTCGAAAATTTTAAAAACCATCGAAACTCAGCAAAAACTGCCATTATTCAGTATTTATGAATGCTTATTTTAACAATAAGAATAAATTGAAAATATATCCTTTAAAATTATGTCAAAATTGGGCTGTAGATTCATGCATTTACAAAATTTGAAACTGCAATTTGCAATTTTAATATGCAAATTTAACATAGTTTTTGTCAATAAAGACAAACATGTCATACACAAGATATATACAGCATTAAAAACAATATTTACAAACTGAGCATTTCAATTAAGGTTATAAATAAGAAAAGAAAAAGTGATTGAATAAAATGTTTGTATTCACATTGCAAATTATGAAAATTAAAAATATAAAATAAAATTTTAAAGTTTATAATTTTCTTCTTCTTTCTATAGGTACTAATCCATTTGAGGCCTTAGCTCTCAAAAAAAAAAAATATATAAGTACCATTTGATTAATTAGATCAAGAATAAGCATCAAACAATAATTCACTTTTCAAATATTGTATTATAGCTTTAGCTTTATGTGAAGATATGAAGCCTGCTTTTTTCAACTGTTCTGCCGAACTTTTAAAAAATCCATTGACAGATGGAAAATAATATGTGAAATTAAGAGCACATACTGGGCTCACATAAGGCAAACTGTTATAAAAGTTAAATAATTTTTGACTAGATGAATTTAAAGAAACTGGTACATTGATATGTAAGCTCTTTCGTTTCTCCTTTTCATATAAACTATGAAGAAGGTTACAAGTGTCATCTACGGAGTTGGAATAAAGCACTTTTATGGAAGGATGATGACAAATATACACAGAAAATTGCAAATATTTGGTACTGGATTTATTAAAACCCATAGAACGCTTACGACTGTCAGTTTCAACTATCACAAAAGATTTCTCATATTGTTCACTCATAGCTTTGACTTTTTCTGTTATCTTTAATGGAATTGCAGAACTAGGAAAATCGGAATCTAAAATGCGTTCAACAGCAATTTTGTTACTGATGATATAGTCAGCTGCAGACAGCTGCATTACAACAGGATTCATTCCATATTTATTTCGAAGAGCAGATATCACAGGTTTGCCACTGGCTAATTCACGAGAATCAACTAAAATAGTTTTATTAGAATCAAATTTGTTAATCACATTGTTTGAAGAAACAGAAGTAAAAGAAGATGTATTTACAACGGAGTTCTTTAAATTATCAGAGATAGAAGCAGATGACGGAGTTAGAATTCTCATGGAAGGAACTGTATGATTCGTGACAGGAACTGAAGAAACTGGATTCTTATTTGAAAAATTTTGTAAATTGTTACCAGTTGTAAATACAGGAGAATTAGCTGAAACCGCTTGGTGTCTGAAAATCGAAGTTTCATCGCTAATATTTGTTGTAGAAGGCACAGGATCGTTTTTTGATTCATTTTGCATTATTATTCCATCACTCTTACTGACAGGAAATTCTGAAGTAGAAATGGCATCATCCCATTCTAAATCAAAAGAAAAATTTGCATAGTTAAGGTCAGTGTCATTTAGATGATGATTCTTTTTAATTACTTCAGTTTCAGAATTTGTTGATATAACAGGAAGTTCAGCATTAGCCTTTCCACTAAGTTGTTCCTTGGAATGTTTTTCTGGAGGGGGCATTTTCTCCTCTTCATCTGAACTTGTAATGAATTTTTGTTTCATCTTCTTACAAAATTTCGATTTATGTTCATTGCTAGAAATAGGTGAAATTTTTTTCACAGATTCTTCTTCCTCAGGGAGTTTTATCTTTTTAACAAATTGTTCTTCATCAGAACTACTCTCATTAAATGTAATAATACGTTTGCGCTTCTTTCCGACTTTACTCATCTTCATCTTTTTTCTACCAATTTCTAATTCTTCATCAGAGCTAGTATACACCACTTCATCATCATCAACACAAAAACTATCTAATAAATATTTTGAGCAGCCCTCATCAACAGGTTCATGATTAACCCAGCTTTCTGTAGTTTTTAATTTGTATTTCTGTGGTAAACCAGCAATATTTTTCACAGATTCTAAATACATACAATGTTGATTTGGGGGACTTTCTAAAACAGTATTATCATCAATAAAGCTTGCTTCCAAAAAATCAAGATCTTCATCATCTCCACTGGAAGAATCAGAACCAGAAACAGATGCTTGAGAAAGGAATAAATCATTTTTGGTATTAGTTTTTTTCTTTTTAGATTTGGTAGAAGTTTTAGACAGTTTGTTCAAAGGTCTTTTGAAAGTGCTATTTTCATTTATATTAACTGAATACTCAGATGTTACATTTTCTAATTGTTTGTATTTGCAAGTTTTAGAGAATGTTTCTGGGTTTGAATTTTTTGAGTTACAATTCCTTACTTCTAAACAGTTCCTTTGTTTACCATTTGTTTCAGTAGAAATTATTTTATTCTTTTTATAATTTAATTTTTGAGGCATAATAAAGTCCTCTGAATTTGATAAGTCCAAATCATTAACAACGAATTTATTAAATAGATCTTTGTTTGCAGGTTGGCTATTATTCGAATTTTGAGTCACTGATGCAGTTTTTGACATGCCATGTTGGAAATTTTTACTAGGATTGGAAGATGTTTCTAATGTGTAATTATTCAAAGACATGCTCTGATTCTTTGATGGACAATTGTTTGTAATCACTGAGTTTTTGCTGAGATGTAAATTTTTTGAAGAGTTTTCAGAAGCATCCAATACGATATTTTCAGTAACAATATTATCACACCCAGTCGGTAACTCTTTTTGAGAAGAGACATCTTGGAAATCTGGGAAATCAAAAGAAATATCAAAAAATATGTTTTCAGCAGCTGCATTTTCAAAGACAGAAGAATGATTATCTTGATTTTCATCAGATATTTTGATTGGTGAAGAGTTTTTAGGCTTAACATAGTTCTTTACCTTATTAACATCCTTTTTCTCATCTAACTGAGGAAATTGCACATTAGACAAATCAAAAGAAATATTTGATAAGGAATTAGTTGGCTTATTTGTAATATTTGTTTCAAAAGGCTTGCCTTCATGTTTAGAATTGTTTTTACCTAGTATTGAGTGTTTCAGGTTAGTATTACCACACTCAGTAATTTTCTTGTCAGGGAAATCAAAAGAACCTTTGGCTTTTATGATAATGGAATTGGATGCATGAGGCTCAGATTGCTCATTTAGGTAAATCTTTTTGGCTTCGTTCAGATTTTCAAATGGTTTGAGAGTTTTTTTACTGCTTTCATACTTTGGAGAATCTATATCAAATAGATCAAAAGAAATATTTGATATATAATTTTTAGGACTAGATAAAATTTTCATTTCACAAAGATTTTGCTCTTTTGCTGTCAACTGTTTGTTATTTACTTTACACTGCTGATCTTCAACAGGAAATGATGTGTTTGTTTTTAATTCTGATAAATCATCATTATTTAAATCTAGTCTAAACATTTCCGAATTTTTCACTTCAGAAGCAGTTTGAATTGTATTTTGTAAATGTTTTTTCATGTCATCAGAGCATACTGATTGCTTACTGGCAGCCACATCAATTCCCTGCTTTTGTGGAGATTGTTTATCAGATAAATCAAATGAAATATTATAGGAAGTTGATGGGCAAGACAGTATTTCTAATTTCTCTTTTGGGGCTTTATTTTTACGAACAGAGTCAGAATCTGAGTTAAAACTATTACTTCTGTAAAAGAACTTAGATGTTGAAGGGATTATTCTCTTTGGAGGTGTAGGTTCTATCTCATCATCTGAACTCATATTTCTCTTAGGAGTACTTTGTTTAGGTACTCCTAAAGTATTAGCAGTGCTCTTATTATTACTTGTAATTTCACTGCTTTCAGTATTATTAATCAAAAACAGTAATTGGGTTAATGAATATTGTGAAAATTCTTCATTTTCATTAGCATCTTTGGTAATATTGTTAGCAATATCACTTCCATTCTTTTTATCCATACTTTGTATTTTAGAAGCATTATTTCCTTGTCGTATTTCACTTGTGTGCTTATTAGAAAGAGGCGACGCACTTCTAAGTTTATTAAATCTATCATTATATGACTTCAATAAAGAAATATTCTTATCTCTTAATATAGGTCTTTTTCTTTTAGAGCTTTTTGGAGTTTCATTATTTTTATCAAATATAACTTTTTTGATAGTCAGAGGTAAAGTAAAGGAAGATTCTAGTTTATCTTTTTTGTTAGCAAAAAACTGCTGTAAAATTTCAAAACTATCACCATCTAATGATCGAACATCCTTTTTCTCTTCTTGCTTTTGTAAAACATTTTCCTCTGATCCTTTTTTGCCAGTAGATATAGTTTGAATAATGTTCTTATGAGAGTCAACATCAACAACCTGGTGAAGATTACTCTGATTGATCATTTGAAAATGATTATCCTCATCTGCAGCTTGTGGTGCATCAAAATCCATATCAAATGATTCTTTTAAGTCAGTTGATTTGACTTGAATAGTGTCCTGACGATTTTTAGAAATGGCTATTTCTTCAGATTCCTTTCTATAATTAGATATGCAATGGTTAATGTCCGGTTGATTATCAGCATCAACAACTTGATGAAGATTATTTTCATTATTCACTTGGTAGTGATTATATTCATCCATAATTTGTGGTACATCAAAATCAATGTCAAATGATTCTTTTAGATCAGTTGATATGGTTTGGGTGGTGATCTGGTTATTATCAGAAATCATAGCTTGAGAGAAACCTTCATCAGTGATTTCAAGACGACTATCATTATCTATAATTTGTGGTGCATCAAAATCAATGTCAAAAGTTATACATTTTGGCAGTAGCGTTTCATTCAATTTGTTATCAGTTTCCAAATTACTAACTTCCACAGCTTTAGGAACATTCATTGAAATTTCTATCGTATTTCTCTTAAATTTTGATAAATCAGTAACAGAAGTAACAATTGCATTCTTCTTGCAAGAAATTTCAAAGTTGATACCAAGTTCCTTTGTTTTTCTTTTTAATCGAGCTTTCATTTTTTTATTTAAAATATTTAATATCAAACAGCTTTTAGAATTATTTGGAACAGTAGATTCAATAGAAACACTTTGAAATGTAACACAATCCGATAGAACTGGTGGCGGAATCAGTTCTTGTTTTTGAAATTCAACAGGCAATTTCATTGAAGAAATACCAAACATTCTTTCCAATAAATTATTCTTTTCATTAAAAATAGAGCTGGAAGCATTTTTAGGAAGATTTAAAGTTGAAACTTTATTACTAAATTCAGTAATAAAAGGAGATTTTGCTGTAGAAGAATCTTGAATAGTTGTTGCATGCACTAAATCATTTTTTTCAATTGGTAATGTTTCATTGAAATCAAAGGCAATATTTTCATCATCACACAAATCTACAATTGGAGATTTTAAATTTTTCACTGCCAGTGAATTCATTGTTTCTAAAGGATATATTGCTTCTTCACCAATCACATTTTGAAGATCACTATCTGTTGAAAAATTAATTCTTTCGGATATTTCAGTTAATAACAAAGTCTTAGAAGAATGAGAAACCATATGTGTTCTTTGAGGTGTAGTCTGCCAAAGAAGCCAATTTGACAAAGAGAAAATTGGTTGATTTGAATGAAGAATATTATTGGTTAGAGCATCTTGAATATTTTTGTTTCCCTGAAAATAAAAGAAGAAAACACTTAAAAGAGAAAATTATAGTAAGAAACAAGAATTAGAAATCACAACTCCCTCTCTTTTTTTCCCCTCGTCTGAGTAGTTGATAATTACACAATGGCTTCCAATAAAATAATAATTAAGATTGGAAAAAGAAAAAAATACTGACCTGTGCATGAGAGCCCTTCAAGCAAATAATTTCTGATTTTTCCAACAAAGGATATTCAGACCTGGGAATTTCAAAGAACGACTTGAATTCATTTAATTCATCTTCATTTAAAAACCCATCTTCTTTCGATTTTCCTATGCACACACAAAAGAAGGTCCGTAAAACAATTACAAAATGTATTCATAAAATTAAAAAGAAGCCAATACTTAGATTCAGTATGTTCATTTAAAAGATATACAACGTACAGCACAAAAAATTTTGTGGTACAGAAGAAATATTTTAACATTGATAGATTCATACTATACACTCATATCCATAAGTTAAGGATAATTCAGAATCACATCTACTCTAAAACACACACTAAAACACATTCAACTCTAAAATACATATATCAGAGGTAAAATGGCTACACACATCTTCAAAAATTATATGCAAACTGCAGGAAGACATCAGATGGCACCAATAGTATGTTCCAAGGAATACAGGCAAAGGAGTAAAATTGTTCGCAAGCACTTTACACGCCTTTAAAGGCAATAATCGCATACTTAACACAAGAATGCTGACATAAAGGTTGACTTTTTTTTATGTAGGAAAATTATCAATCATCTGGAATGTAAGAATAGCCAGCTGGAGTATCCAAGGAACTTGGAAAAACCATTGTGATTTCCTCCAGGTTTTAGCAACAATTTTAAGATTATGGTAATATGAGCAAATGTTACAGCACATGTCCCCCCCCCCCCCGAGTTACAATGCTGAATGAGGACCGGTTTTTGGCATTTGCTGCCAATAGACACAAACGGAGCACAGCATCAGACTTGTCTCATCAGCTCTCTTTAGCCACTGGTATAACAGTTTAAAGGCTGACTGTGTACAGATGCTATGGGCAAATTGGTCTATATGCTTATAAGCCTGTCATATGTGTTTCACTTACTACAACACACTATTGACTGTGGTTAGCCTAGAGTTGAGAACATGCATTGTGGACACCGCAGCAGTGTGATGTTTTGAAACAAGTCCAGGTTTAGTTTGCAATCTGATTCTCAATGGACTTTCATATGGAGAGCACCAAATACCTCTTACAATTAAGAGAACAACATTGAATGACACTGTAGCGGTGGCACAGGGTTCCTCATTTGGGGAGGAATTATTTTGGGTTCCAGAACTGACCTGCATGTCCCAATTGGAACTATAAGCCAAATCTATCAGGATGCTGTTCTCAAAAAACATGTATGTTTGTTTCAGGGTGCCGTGGGTGCAGAATTAGTGTTTATAGGTGACAATGCCCATCCTCAATGTCAAACATCGTAAATGACTGCCTGCAAGAAGAGGATATCATCCATATGGATGGCCCAATATTCTCACCGGATTAGAATCCAGTACAGCATGTGAAGGACATACTTGGCCGACAGGTTGAAGCCCATCAACCACCTCCTATGGGTCTACTGGAATTTCAGAGAGTGTTGCTTGAGGAGTAGTGTAATATTTCCCAAGATGAGATTGATAATTTGATACTCAACTTGCCTAGGTATTGTATGAGACCTATTACATCATCTGGGAGGTATAGTATAAATTAAACATCATACCAATCATGTAATATTGGTTTTTGTAAATAGTTATTTTTTTTTAATTTGCCCCAAGGAGCAAAAAAATCGCAATTTTTATTAATGATATCAAACATATAGCATCTTTTTTTCTTTTTACCTTTAGTTTAATTAATAGGCTTCACAAATAAGTCACATTTATTTTGCTTCTGCCTGTTTCTTTTCCTGAACTTGCATCATCCTTAATTTATAGATACAGGTGTAGATAAGCTTATGAGAAGAATTATTTTAGAATATTCATGGCAACATATTTCAGCATATTTCATAAAATAATTTGCAATAGATTTATTTATTTTTAAATTTTAAGGATTGGAATTTAAAATAAAAGTTAAATATGAAGATATTTTTAAAATTCTTATAACATCTTAGCAGTATATTGATATTTTACATATTTAAATAATTAAAAAAAATTATCTATATTCATTATTAATATGTATCTTTAAAAACTAAATTATGAAGTTTAAATTAAGCAACCATTAAAAAAAAGACCAAATATCGTATTTAGCAGGATATCTACATATAATAAGCTAAAATATCTTCAGAAAAAACCAAAATATATAAGGCAAATTTGAAAACTTTTTATAAGAAATTTTATTTCTATGATTAAATTGAGCTTAAAAATAAAAATTTCATAAGCTTTTTATTTTGTACATGTAAAATAGAAATAGTTAAAACAAACAAATTTAAACTTTGAACAGAATATTTTTTTTTAAAAAAAAAGGCACTGGCATCCCTTTAAGCATAAATCCAAATAAATGTGTCTTTATTTTTTTAAAGGATAATAGATTTATACATTTTTCATTTATGATACAAAAAAATTTAAGAATTGAATTAATTCTTAATTAATTCTTTTTTTGTTGAGTTGAGTTTTTTGTTATCCTCTTATTGAGGATAAAATTTTAAATTAATAAAATATAAGTTATAGGAATGAAAGGCAAAATAGATACAGCTAAAACAGGATATAACTAAAATTTCAAAATAGCATTAATACAACTAGTTCATTTTACCTTTAGACTTGGTGGTAGCTTTATGAGTTTCAACAGTAACCACAGTTTTCACACACAAAGGTTTAGCACCAGGTGGTAAGAGTGAGGGACTATTATTATATAGTTGAGCAAATGCAAAGCCTTTTGAAATGGCTCGGTGAACACTTTTCTTTTTGCTTTCACAACTATTATACATCTGAAATATAAAAATTGAATAATTAAAATTTAGTTTAATGCTTTCATATTCAAATTACTCTTTAAACTAAATACAGGCAGTAAATTTATTCCATTAATAATCAGATATTCGTTGAATAGTGGTAGTTATTTAACACACTGCTTGATTTAATTTTCTTACTGTCAGTAAAAAATGATATTAAAGGTTATTACTTTTCTCATTTTCAAATATGCATGAATATAAGAGTAGGTAAACAAAGAATATCATTAGTCAAAACATTTCAATAAAAATAAATAAATTTCTTAAGTATAGTTCATAAATAATTTTAGTTAAAGGTGTTGTATTTGAAGGAATTGTGTTCCTTTATAATGGTGAATATTAAGATTTTAGATATTGCCTAAAATTGGAATTGGATTTTAATAAATAAATAAATAAATCCTCAGAAATTAATTTATTAATGAAAACTCAACTCATCATTTCAAAGCAAACTTTTTAATGCTGATAATTTATAGTTAGAAAAATTCCAATCTTCTTGATTCTTCCCATCTTTTTTCTTCTTGATGGAAACATATTTGTTTCCACATAATCATAAAAAATTGAGAATTTTCCAGTGAGTCTTTTTATACTAGTATGTTTTTAAATCTGACTAACAGTTGGAATTATTTATAGAAAAAAGATTTCTGTTTGCTACAACGATTAAATAATAAATTTAGCAGTTGAGTACTCTAATAAGTAGCTGAGAAACAGTTTGAGGAAACTTTGGAATGGCCAAACGACATGACAGCGTTAGCAGGAACTTAGGTTCAGTCCTAAGGGCCCTCACGAGGCATTTTACAATCCATCCCATCATTAATAGGAGGCACCACAGTTTTACTATACTTATTAGGGCAGCAAAGATTTCATCCTCATGTTTGAAACTCTTCTTAGAGCAGGGAGGAGTATTGGCAATGGCATTTTTGTAAAATTATTCCAGAAATCCTATATTTTCTACAGTATTTTGCTAGAAAAACTTTCTTTGTGATAAGTGAAATTAAATATTATTTCTACCAAGAAAATGGACACAAAATTGAAAAAGCACCATACTTGCTCTTCCTTTCCTTCTGCAATCAAAATAATAATCTTCCCTTCCCGCAGTCTCCCAGTTCTTCCCATTCTTTGAACTAAGCGTATAGGAGATTTTGGACAGTCATAGCAAACAATCAAATCTACTTCTCCAATGTCAAGACCTTCTTCCCCAACACATGTAGACACTAAAGTATTATAGCCACCTGAACGAAATTGTTGTATCACCTATAAAAAAAAATCTTGAGCATGTTATGGGATATAAGGTAAATGCAACTGATAAAATTGATATCTTAACTGTAGTAGAAAATTAATGCATTTTATAAAAATTTTAACTTATGATAATCAATATCATTATGTTTAAATTCTAGGTTTATCTTATAGCTATTAAAATTATTTTATAATTAATACAAAATATCCAATAAACATATAGTGATAATGTTGTGTAAGAGCTAAGCTTTAATTCTTAATACAAATCACTTAAAAAAATTTATATTAATTGTTCTTTATGAATGAAAATTGCAATACTAATAACTGGATTTAAACAGATAGTATGTTAGATTTCTAAGAAAGATAAGAGGAAAAAATAAAAGGAATAGTAAAAATGCAGTACATTCTTTTATAGTTCATTCATTCTAGCAATAACTCACAACATAAAATCCTTTTTTGTTTCCAAAGTATTAATAAGTAAATGCAGATATTGTATTCAAAGTAATTCTAGGCAATATCTGAATTGAAGGTTTGATTATCTAACAAAAGCATCCAAAATAACTAAATTTCTATAGCATCAATTTTGAAACAATAATACGAAATTGTTATTATTCTAATCATAATAAATCTAAATCCAATTAGGAAAGAAACTAAATATTTTCGTTCATTTTACCTAAATTTGTGTATCACTCTACTATATAAGCTGGCAAGTTATATAGCATATAATTTTACACATACAAGAATAATCAATATCTACGCACTCACAAAAAAAACTCATTAGTAATCAATAGTTATACATGAAATAAATATAAATAAAAGAAGTAATTTTCATTATTCATCATCCAAAACCTTTATGTGAAATATTCCATTTTTAGTTGATTTCTTTTAGAATATACATGACACATAAAAAATAATATCATAAAGAAGAAATTATACTATCCATTTCAACTACTAATGAAAGAAAACGTCTGTTTGTCTCTTGGAATGCTGCAGAATTGACTAGTTTTTAAAATTAGCATAAATGGCACTTGGAAAGGCAGAAATGTATACAAGTTGGAGATTTTTTTTAATTTTTAATTAATTAAAATTTTATTGTATGTAAATAAATTTTACCTTATTCAAAACTGACTTTTTAATTAGATAACTTTAACAGTGCAATTTTTTTCTAAAATTTTTGCAATTGAAAAAATTGCATAATTTTTAACAAGCCATTAGAGCATTTTTTTATTATAGCTATGAAATTCTGCACAACTTGCCTGAAAAAAAACAAACATAAAGTTAAGCTTACTAAGAAAGACAACATGTAGTTTAAAATAGCCTACTCAGATAAAAAAGATTTCATGTGATGATAGTTGAGTATAGAATACATATAATGTTGTAACAATAACATACAGTATATCTCAATTTGTTCAAAAATATTTTGCTAAGAGAATAATGAATACTAAAACGTGCATAAGAGGTTTAAATAGAGTTAAACCTAATCAATAATACATAAACCAGATGTCACTACATGCAGCAAATTTTAAATAAATAAACTTAAGTCTAATATGATTTTTCATACAAATGTTTTTGAGTTTAGTCTTCATATTGTTTCGTTTTTAGAGTAGCAAGTTCGGATTGAATGGACTTTACTTGAGGACAGCACAAAGAAATTTATTTACAGCAATTTACAAGTATTTACAGGATTACTCAATAAAGTAAAACTTCAGATCAAAACAATTCAGCAGTCAACAGTCACTTACAGCATAAAAACAAGCCCTACGAACGATAAAAACAGACTGCAAAACAGCTATCGTATAGCACAGTAAACAGTAAATCACAGCGAGCTCAATAATACAACGTTAACAGCAAACATAAACACAGCTCAGAAAAACTCTAGTCCAGCGAGACACTTTTCTTCCAAGATAAAACTCTCAACTAACTCACTCACTACGGCTACTCGTCCCTTATATAACCGAGGAAGCGTGTGCCCTGAAACACGCAAAACTTCTCAAAACAACGTGTGAGATCCAGCGGCTACTAGACTATTCCTTTCGCCAAACCAACCAAGCTGGCATGTAGCTCCTCGCCAAATGTCGCCATCTTTGGTGAGTTTTTGTGGTGCTCACCTGCTTGTAACAATATATAAGGTATTTATAAAAATTTTATAAATACCTTATATGTTAATATCTTTTTATATACCATGTAAATTTATATAAAACATTTAACATTATAATAGACATTACTTTGTTTTCTGACAATCATTCATATTTAATGCACCATATAAAAGAAGAAAAAAATTATAAAGAGATGTTTACTAATATTTTGGTTTACACAACAGATAATACGCTATATACTACTTTATTATTATTTGTAAAAATATAACGAAATCTTATAGACTAAATTCAGAAACATACTCACCTTAAGTTGATGCTTCTGAGAAAAACCAGCACTAGTAGCAGATTTAGAAGACTGACCAATAAAACTCATGACTTTGATCATAGGTTTATAATGATTCAGTATATCCGTAATTTCTTGAACACTATCTCTATATTGTGAAAATATCATTACTCTGGTATCTTTAGCTAAAAAAAATTATAATTATACATTTATACAATTATATATATGTATTAAAAAATTAGAAATCAAATCAAATTCTAATAACTTTTTTTAATGTTTATAGTAAATACAAATAATGTAATCAAGATTAATTTATTCATATTAATTTTATATAGTTTTCATAAGGCAAAATTCAACTCATACCTTTGTTCACAAAATTAAAATGCCGCAATACAACTTCTAATAATTTTTCCAATTTTGGATGTCCTGGCTTTTTTCCAAAGTTATTAGATTCCTGGAAATAAAAACAAAAACAAAGTAACAAAGTTGAAAATCACTAAGAAATTATAAAACACATATACATCAAAATATATTTTTAATGATTTCAGTTTTACAGGCTTACCATTAGTTGATTTCCTTCTATATTTTCAACAATGTAATTTTCTTGAATTTCTTTCAACAAAACATCAAAATCATAATTTTTCAGCAATTCTGATCGAGCATGTGGAAAGGATTTTTCACCATTAATTATTCCTGAATAAAACCCAATATTTTTTTAAAATTTATTAGAATACTGCATTTATATAATAATATATAAAAAAATTCCAGAATTTTATACAAAAAATTTTAAAAACATTCTTTTGATATTTTTTTTCTACATATTGTTTAATTATATATCTTCACAAAGTAAGAGAAGAAAAAAATAAATATATCTCTTAGATATATGCCTATTACTACTGAAAGATTTGATCTGAAAAATGCTTCTATAGAAAAAAGTAAATCTAAAACATTGAAATTTATCAACAATCTAAACAAAAATTGTTTTGAAAATTATAAAACTTTCCCTCTACATACATCATAGATGAAAAAATTAAAATGAAATGTCTTGTAGAATGTCAGTCAACATAAATAAACACTAATATTTCAAAAAAAAAAGCTGTAAAAAATAAATCAAATATTTTTGTTAATTTTTTAAAAAATAAGTTCTTTTTAATATTTATTATATTATATTGAAGATCTAATTTCTTTTAAAACTTTGAGCTTTATTTTTAATTCCTATCATTTATGAATATATATGTTTCCTAAAATTGATTACAAATATATGATCGTAAATTAATATATCTACTACTACCACAAAAAAAAATTAGCACCCTTTTCAATATATATGTCTCTTCATCTTTGTATTAACTAAAAATGAATCATGTTTAAGAATGAACATTAAATATTAATTCAATAAGGATTTCAAAAAAAATTTCAGTAATAAAATTTCAAAAATGAAATATTTTTAAAGGCAGCATGTCTTTTATACAGTTATAAGAGAATTCTAGAATAACTTATAAAGAAACATTTAAAACATTGAAGGCGATTTTACAAGAATAGTCAATTTAATCAATTTACGTAAAACAAATACATTGTTTGATATTTGAAAAGAAAGTTATTTATAGTATAATGTATATCTACAGGATTTACAGATCAAAATATTAATTTTTTTAAACAGAAATATATGCTTAATAACACTTCTTTATTCAATCCATCAAGCTTATTTTGCATGTTTTGAATAATGTGAATGATTTCATCCATGGTGCAGGGCAAATTACTATAGCTGACAATCTAGCAATATTTTTATAGTCCCAAATACTTGTATGTTATTTGATTATTTACGGAGAAAAAAAAATAATAATCTCAGATATAGTATAAATTGTACTCATCGATGAATTAGCACTAAATTAGTAGCCATGACTTACACAAGAAATACTGAACAAGATTATATGTAAGTTGATAACAGAGCAATATATAGAAATGTTCTTTTGAGCATACATTTCTAAACAGGTTTTGAGCATGTAAGCTCAAATGCCTGTAAGACAATGTAATGTCATTTTTGTCAGAGAAAAAAATATTGTGAAATGAAACTTAGGGACATATTTATTTTTTGGACAACATGTTAAATGTAGAGTCTTATGCAGTGTAACTGATTCAGTTTTTGGATGCTTTCTACAAATTTTTCATTGGAAAGTAACTCAAATTAGGCTTCCTAACCCATGAAAGTTACAGATATCCTACATATTGTTATTTTTTGCAAATGGTTCCATATGGTAACTTACCCTAATGGTCAAATTAAATTTGCATATGTAAATATATACATTTTTTAAATTATTAAATTCAACAAAATAAAAATTGACATATTTGAGATCAAAAAATAAAAATTCATGCTAAAAATTGTTAAGAAAAGAAAGATGTACAATTGAAAAGTACAATTTATATACTATTATAATGATTTAATTTTTCATTAGGCATGGCTATTATATGTTTCATATTGTGATGGAAAATCTTTTATTAAGCAAGCTGCTTTTTTTAAAAAAAAATTATAATGTATTATTCTTTAACCTTTATAATTGAATATCTAAAACCTAATTTTAATACATGATTTTATTTTCCCAATGATACAAACATGCTCTTTAGATTCCTTATAAATTATTTCCATTGCAAAGAAGGAGCATGTTTGAAATTAAGAGAAAAGTACTACCATTCATCATGTCAATTTTAAATAAAAGTTTACAAACTCTAAAAATCATAAACTGCCTTAAAATCACTGTGCATCTAGTAATTGAAACAGCATGCAATTAAAAATATGTACATAATTTGTTTTAAAAAGAAAGGAGGTTTGTAATTTTAATTGCAGTGATCTAAAAGATTGAAATTATGCTTTTCAGCATTGAAAATAAATGAGAGAAATAGAAGCATTTTCAGTTCCTACATTAAAATCGTTGCCAAATTATCTTAAGGGAGATTGCAAAACATAATTGAATATTCTAACAAAGTGTACAGGTTTAGTGATGGGGTTTAAATAAATTCAGCATGTAATCATTAAGAATAACAAAAAAAACCCTCTATGAGTGTTTTTGAAATTGTGATAGCGAAATAACTTAATTGAAATATTGATCCAATATAAAACAAAATCTAAAAAGATTTAATAATGTTGCTAATGATAACACATTATAAACAGATATAGTTATGTTTTTTTATTGTATGTGAAAAACCAGGAATAAAATTTTTTAGAAAACATAAAGTAATTAATCAATCTGAAAAATATATTATGACATACCTGTTAGAAAGTTGTAAAACGATCTAGCACCATGCAATAAAAGCAATTCATATGCATGATATAAACTGATACACAAAGAAAAATCAGCCATTATAAGCCCATATGTAAATTTGTCAATATTACTTGGTGGATGCTGACTGAAATCGTCCCGCATTCTCAAAACTTGAAATTTTGATAAAGAGCTGGGGTTTTTGGCTGTCATTGCCCGTCTTTGAGTTAGACGCTTCAAATAAATATTAATGATCTAAAAAAAATTATTATATTTGTAATGTGTCTGAAAAAATTGTCAAATATAATATTAGAAATTAAATTATTTCCCTAAATATTTTTTTAAGCAGCATTTCAGAAATTGATAAAATAAGCATCTCAACTACAAGAAATTTTAAATTTTTTCCTAATACACATATTGCAATTAAAGGCATAGATATAAAATATAAAATTGAGATTAAAGAATTTGAAAGCTATAAGATATGAATACTTCAAAATAGAAAAATAGAATTTCCATTATAAAAAATCTTCGATCCAAAATAATATAGTGAACATTTAGCTATTTGTTAAAAATGTAAAATAAAATAATAAAATAATTTGTGAAGCTATTAACCCATAATATTACACACCACCACAGTGGTTAATAGTTAATAATCTTTTATGAGCAAAACAATGCATGAAGATTGTAAATATTGCAGCCCAGCTATTATTCAAACTATATGTAAGTTTAGTACAGTGAAATCATTGTGCAACAAATAATCATAAGATTTTAGGGTACAAGAATACTCAAATAATGTTTTTAAAAAATCAATGTATATACTCCTATGGGATTTATACATATTTAATAAATTTCAATTCATGTTATACTAAAATTAAATATGTTTGGAAAATGATTTACACAATAGCCAAAAGAAAACAAGAGTAAAAAATGAAATAAAACATTGGGTTAAAAAAATGTTAAAATGCATCTTACATCGAGAAATCTGCTCTTGATTGATAGAAGTCTGTCACCAAGTGGCACAACAATTTTTTCAATATTTCTTACATGTGTGTATGGCTTTACATCATCACTATCTTCTGTACGCATCTCAACATGAGATATTAAAAGATTTGATAATAGCAATTTTACAGCCTAAAAAAATAATTAAACCATAAGCGAGAAAAAAAAAAGGGAAAACCTCCTTAAATAAAATATTTTTTAAAAAAATACAACTTTTCTAACAATTAAACATTGTTAACATAGGAAAACATAGTTATAATTATGTATTTTTATATATGAGCCATGCCCAGAAAGGAAATAGTGTTTTAACTTCAAAAAGTACATAAAGCTGTCACCTAATTACTGTATGAAAAGATCATAAATTAATTTTTACAGTATTTGCTAAGTCCTTGTTGCAATATAGAATGTAAAAAAAATTAAGATAAGAAATCAAGTGTCAATTAGTGCAATATCAAAAGTAAGAGAAAAGTAGTTCAAATGCTCAATTGGCCTTTTGTTTTATCAGCAATGTACAATCAAGCATTATTTTAGAGGAAATACAGACAATAAAGTAGTTTTCTTCTTTCAAAATGAGCTGAACAATTTTATGATGAAAGTATCACAATAACACAAAACATTTTTGGCAGGAAGTCAATCAATAAAACTTCTTTCATTTCCTCAGAACTATAATTTATTCAGTTTAGATGGTGGTCATCAACTTTTTCGCTAAGAGAGGGGACTGTTTGTGTATATTGTGAGCTCAAAGTTTAATATTTTGATTTTGAATGATGAGAAATATTCACTTAAAACTAAGTCCCGAAGAATCTATAACAATTTTTTTGTATTCCTACAGGTAAGATCTCTCTTTGAAAAAAGATGAAACGCTTAATAATAAATAATTATTATCTTAACAAGGGTGAAAATACTAGAAAAAAAGAAGTTATTAGTTTTCTAAACTCCTCAATACAAAAAAAAAGTTATTTTCTAAAAAATGTGTATTTTTTAATACCAAAATGGAATTATTTTTAGTGCACATCTTGCACTTTCAGTTTCCTAATGCTTGATTTAGATAATATAAATTGACACATGTAGAAAGTGTTAAAGTTATAGATCATTCGAAGGAGATAATTTTAAAATTATGTAGTTATTCAAAACTGAATAAAACATTTTACCTGAGTATCGCTACCTGGGGTAGCTGTTAATGCTAAAATACGGAAATGAGTTGTATAGGCTTGAAGCTCTTTTATTACCTGGAAGATGAAAGAAAACTGCATGAAAATGACTCTTGGTACAGTGAAGATAAAAATATTACAAAATAATTCAAAGTAAAAAGTTTTAGTATTGTTATTCAAAAGAGAAAAATGTCTGATTTAATCATTCTAGATTTCATCAGATTGAATTAAAATATTTTCATTTACAACAACACTAGTATACATGAAAAGCAGAAGCACAGTGAAGACAAAATAAGAAATACTAATATATACAACCTTCAGACCGATTGAAAAATAATTTCTAATGATTTATAATGAACAGCCAATAGAAAGTATTAATTAGAGAATCAATCAAATATATTAGTATTATTTCGAAACTAAATTATGTAATGTGTGATTATGTTACTTTAATGAAAAATACTATATCTTTATGAAAACTTCAAGGATGATTGTGAGTAATGCTTAAAGGGGGGGGGGGAGAGGAAGAGAATTTTTCCACACATACACACAATTATAATATATATATGAAATATTTTTTATTTTCATTATCTTCTACAATTTTTAAATGAAAAAGCATGTTTTATTTAACACTTTCAATTAAAAACAATAAAATGTTTTTTATTAGAACATAACTTCTAATCTATTGCCTTGGGGATTGACATTTAAGAGCAAAACATTTTCAATTTGCATACATTTTCATGTAAACAACATTCATAGATAAAAATAAAATAAAATATTTAAGGAAAGCACAAATTCAAGTTAAATTGAATTTTAAGTTTTTGTCAAAAAAAGACTAAATAAAATGATTAAGAAAACAGAGTCTACAAATTGATAATGGCCTGAATCAAAAATAATAATGGCCTAAATGTATGAAAAATAAAGACAAATTAATAAAATTATAACACATTAAACTTGATAGCAAAAGAAAAAAATAAATAAAAATAGAGGAAAAAAAATAAAAAGATTAAAAGAATTATAAATTTTTCAATTTTGGAAATTAAATAATGAATGTCATATTATTTACAGCAAAAAAAAAACAATCTAAAATAATGGCAGATTAATAAAAAATATTATAAAATTTTATTAATCAAGATATATTCTTTGTAAATTATAAAATTATGATTCTTAATCAGTTAAACCATAGTAGCATTTTTTTTTCTCAAAAAATAAAATATTGTGCTCAAAAATTACTTGGCAATAAGCATGATTTCCTAATGCCTTATGGGCTTCATCAACAACTAGACATTTAATACTTTCAGCTGGACAAATATTTCTGGCCAAATCATTCACTAAAACTTGGGGTGTTAGAAAAAACACTCTCTTTTTCATCCACATTCTTTTTCGTTCTTCAGGTTGATTAGTTCCTAAAGAAAAATTTATTATAATAATAATAAAAGTGAATAATAAAAGTAATAAATAACAGCCAATCATTCTACCAAAACCATTATCAATAAAAAAAAAGGATAGTAGTCAATAAAAGATATGTTCTGAAATTAAAAATAAAAAAGTGGTGTAAAAAAATTACATGAACACAAAATGCATTTTTATAATAAGAAATGTTTAAATTTAATAAGTGATTGTTTTGATAAAAAGAAAACAGTTATTTTTAAATAAGCATGCTACTTATAAATTATTTCAATACTAAACTAAAGATTTCTTTCATTGGGGTACACAGTTTCCCCTTCCCTCCTTTTTTAATATTTATTGTAAATACTTAAAGCTATTATGAAAGAGACATCCAATAACCGCTTTTAAAATTGTATTGATTTTTTTTATTTGTTCTTATTATAATATATATATATATATCCTATTTAAATGTATATCTGAAATCTCAAAAAAAAATGAAGTCAAAAGTGGAATGGACAGAATTTAGATTAAATTGGAAAAAATGTAATTAATATGTCAAAAGTTAGTCAACTTGGTTAAAAATTATATGAAGCACCAAGAAAAAAAAATCTGAAGTCATTAAATAAAAAAGAAATTAAAGAAATGGAATAAAATAAAAATGTCTTATAATTTATAAGTAAAATATTAGGAAAAGTTATTTTATATCAGCGGATTTAAGCATACTTACAATAACCATCTTATATTTATATAAAAGATTTACGAATCTTATAAATTTGTGAATATATTTAACTAAATGATACAGAATAATCTTAATATAATAAAAGCTCCATATATTTTATATATAGCAAATATACAGTTAATAGATTCAAGGAAGAATATTAAAGAATATGAAACATTCTTTTTTACTTCCTTAAACTCAAAATTTGACATGCATTTTACACACACACACACATATATATATATATATATATATATATTGATCAATAGATAAAATAAATAATTTAGAAATCAAGTAATTTTGTTTATACCAGATAATAATTATTAACAAGTAATATTGAAGACATAGATACGATTAAATCAATAATGACAACTTATAATTGAAATAAGTCAGCTTTAATATCTGACAATTAGGTGGAACATGAACAAGAAGTTTTATCTAAGAGATTTATCTGGACTTGTTCACTAACTGAAGAATTTTTATAGCAATATTTTAATTTATTTTTATGTTTACTATGGGTCAATCTACTCTAACCAACTAATAATACCTAATAAGCACCCTTGAATACATCTATATAATAAATTTAGGGAATAATTATTTCAAAATGTATACTATAATTTTTGACAAAGACAGCTGCTTTATTTTTATAGGGTACAAAACAATAGAAAAAATAAAATTAATGTAATACTAGAAATGATCAAAATATGTTACTAAATTACCAGTCATTTGTGTAGTATCTGCATGTGAAATTCCAGTCACTTTATAACAAGCATCAATTTGTTGTGCAACAAGTGGTCGTGTTGGGGCCATAAAAATAATTTTTCCACTTGGATACCATCTATAAATATTGTACATAACAACAGCAGCAATAAAAGTCTTTCCCAATCCTGTGGGTAAAATAACAAGAGTATTTTTAAATAGAGCCTCTTTTACTATTGCAAACTGATAATCCCGAACTGGGAAATTTGTGGGGTATATCCATGTTTTTCCAGCTTCATAATCAAATCCTTTATCAACCAGTTGATCTGCAGTTTTGGAAAATACATTGTGCTGAAATATAAGCAAGAAATAAGTCTCTAAAATTAACTCTTAAATAAGCAAGTAAATTTCTAACCTTATAGAATATTATATTACTGAAAACTAAAAGTTTTAAGATCAAAAATTATTCAATCAAAAATTAATTTTTAATAATTTTGAAAACCAAAATTAGAAAGTTTGAGAAAATTAAATATTCAAACATTTATTGAGAAGTTTATCAAAATAAAAGAACATTTATAAAAATTGAGCTTATTATAATTACTGAAAAATACTGAGATCAGTTTGTGAAGTAATATCATTTAATATAAATTATCATTTTTTTTCAGATTAATAAAAAATATTGAAATCAAATTTGAGGAAATTAAATGAAATCTATCATTTCTGTTTCTGTAAAAGTTTGGTGTATGATCTTCTAACAAAAATAAAAACCTCACATGGTGGTATTGTCAATTTTTTAAAATCTATTCTAATAAAATTGAATGAAAATTTGTAAATTTAAACATCAAAAATTCAAAACCATAAATTTTTAAGATCATTTATAAGAGGCTGTAGATTTATATGGGCTAGGAAAAATTATTTTATACTTTTTAATCAGTTATAGTATATTAATATTAAAACAGCACATTAAAAACCCTTGGTTATAAATAATTATTTTCTGTGGCACTTTTCCCTTAGCCAGGTACAAGCTAAAAATCACCAAATAATGCAGAATTCTGCTAAATTTCTTTTTCGCTTGAGCCTGGTTAATTTTTACTTTCGCCTTGATTTTTCACTTGCACCTAAATAATGGAAAAGTACCTTTTATGCTTTATGTTCTTGAAATTTTGTCCATTAACCGGTAATTACTAAGCATGCAAATGTTTAAAAAACGATGGTGTTTAAATATACAAAGAGTGACTTGCTACATTCCAGAGTTAAAGGATTAAAGCAAATTCCTGATAAGCTACATCCAATAGAAAAATCTGAACTAAAGAGGCTAGAAAACAAGTTTATATTGCATCATTATCCAGTTCTGATCTATGTTTAAAGTTTCCAATCTCTAGTTCATTGGAAAGTTAGTTTAAATTCAATTGCAAAATTTGCATCAAAAAGGCAGATAAAAAAGTGAGTTAAATAAAAGCATTCTAATAACTGAAATCTTTCCTTTAATAATATCATTGTTACAAGGACAATTCAATGAAACCATTTCTATCATCTAAAATAAAAATTCATTATCATATTTTGTAAAAATTTTGCTTTAGATGTAGTTCTGATACTGCAATAATATGTACAAATAAGGGAAATAAATATATCATCTTTGTATACTTAATACAAACAATTTTACAAAATTCAAAAAAAAAAAAGTTTTATAATGATACAAGTATTTATAAAATTAATTTTGTTAATATTCAATCTATGGAACAATATTATTTGCTTTGAATAAGTTATGTTTGATTAGAAAAAAACAGCCATGTATATTTGAAAAATTAAATAATCTTACTTAAAACACAAAAACAATAAATTAATTTTACCTGAAACAAACTGTGGCTAGGAGATGTGTAGGAGGAACCACTTGGTAGATTATTTATACCACTTTGTGTTTGATTACCTTGCCATGCAGCCGTTTTTGATACATTTTTATTCCAACTTTCAAATAAAGTTTTTTGTCTTTTACTCATTTCTTCAACACATCTGAGAAAATTTCAGTTTCCATTCTCCCAAGATATATTGCTATATAAAAGAAAATACATACTGTAAGAATTTTGATTTACAGTTCCTGAAAATAAGTATTAAATGGTTAAAGAAGCTTCTTTTTTTATCATGTCAGAACATGATATTGTTTTAAAAATGAGGTTTTGTGGCATCAAAAAAACCTGTAGGCGAAAAATAATTTTATTATCTGCATGAGCATCTGAAAAAATCAACTTCTAATAATGTGATGTTATCCCATTTACAAAAACTCTGATTTTAAAAAATAAGTGAATGACTACCACAAATAAAACCGAAAAAAATGTCATTTTGAGCATGATTATATGAAATGAAATAAATAGAAACTGTGATATTTTTTTAAATAATAAATGCAAGACAAAGTTTTTTGGATCGTTTGCTATACTAAAGTGCCTCACTCAATGAAACAATAAAAATGACTAAAAATAAAATCCAACTTACATGAAGCACATGGTTCTTGGCCATTCAAGAAATTATATTCTCACATGGTACATTTAAATATGCAAAGCAGATTTCATTTTAATCTTTTATAGTATTTTTTTCAAAATCCAGCAGCTTTTTTTTTTTTTTTTTTTTTTGTAATTTGCCTTTTTTAAAAAAAATAGTATTAAAGAAATAGTTATTTATGAATGAATACAAACATAATATTATATCATAATATTAACATAAATTAGAGTTAAACTATATGGAATGAAATATCTAACAGTTTTACAAAAAAAAA
Organism: Argiope argentata; assembly: GCA_026289955.1. Taxonomy (NCBI): domain Eukaryota; kingdom Metazoa; phylum Arthropoda; class Arachnida; order Araneae; family Araneidae; genus Argiope; species Argiope argentata. The sequence goes on along the minus strand of JAOUZG010016704.1, from coordinate 5,695,538 downwards.
AAATTAAAATTATAACTTTTTAAAATTAAAAAACATTTTGGTGCATTAACTTATAGTACATTTATTGGTTTGGTATGAATTGATTCTCATACATGTATTATGCATCCATTTAAGATTTATTAATAAAAAATGATTTAAAATATGTTAAAATAATTGTGTGAAGGGTAATTTCTAGTATCTGTTTGATTTAAATTCTGACATGTTTTTTTTTCAAATGATTTAATACTTATTTCAAAGCATAACTTCAAATATATTATTTTATGTACTGCATATTTTTATGACTTTTATCAATTTCACCATATTCACTCATATTTCTTTTTCATTTAAGAGATTTTATTTAAGATACTGTAACAGGTCAAAATTTATATCTATCTATAACTAACAAAAGAATATTAATCATTGATTAATATTATCAATGAAAAACTCCAAAAACAGCAAATATTTCATATCATTAAGTGACATTCCAAGTATTGATGTAATATCATCCAAAATCAGGAAATGGCCGAAAGACATTATTACATCTAGACTGGTCAGCAAAGCAGGGTTTTTTAATTGCTTCAATCTTCATAATGATCCCATTTATCATGATTGTAAAAATGCCCATAATATAATTTTGTTTTTGAAAAAAAAAGTATTTTTCTAAAAAGAAAACTTTACAATAAGTTAAAAAATCAAAAACAAGAAGAAAAAAATTCTTTTAGAGCTTTTTTGCTATATTTATGCACACACAAATCAAATCTTCTAGTTTCTCAGCAGTTAAAAGAGAAACTCTAGAATGTATTAACAATAACTATTAGTATAACAGATAACTAGTCTAAAAATGTACTTTTGCAAAGATTTATATACATTTAGAATATAATTTTCCCATTTTGTTAGCATATAATCAAAGTTTTGTTTTTTATCCATTTCTGGATCCTTGACAAAAACAATATTTTAAAAGCTTAATTTTACAATATTTTTCAAAGTTATGAAAAACATATAGTTAAGAAAATTTATTACTTCATTGAACAAAATATATAAATTATTTTTAAAAGAAGTCACCGAATACAGTTGGTTACTTTCATTGTTGATGGGGGGGGGGGGGATATCAAGAATACGGAAAAGATACTTCCCTTTAATTTCGATGATTATTTGGAACTTACTTATAAGAATCATGCTGTGACAACAAAAAAAGTTACACGTAAAATTGAAATGTAAATATACATCCAAAATTTCCCAGAAATATGAAAAAAATGACATTGAGAATATATTAAGTACTTATCTTAAAATAAATGATTTCATTGCCCTTGAAATCTAGTTTTAAATATTACCTTTTATTCATCCTTAGATAACTTCATCAAATCTCCATACGAAATTCGACATAACCAAACTTGTTTACATTTTCAATTTAAACACGATCATTAGTTGTTGCCATTCCTCATCTTACTTTTTGTTGAGAATGCTGTAGCTCTATAATATCACATTGAAATACTCCTTTTCAGTAATGTTCTTTGAATAATTTTATTTCAACAAGCCTTTTTTTACCTAAAGATTATAATAAGGTATATAATAAGCTGTGAAATAACTCCCTTTATCTGCGTTTCCCAAATTGCTAAACATTGTATTTCTGAAATACGATTCCTGAATGGCAATACCATATTACATTTGTTTATTTTGCCGTGAATTTTGAATTCGTGTTTTGACATGAAAAATCGCTGGTTTGTTTCAATGAGTTTTTCAAGCAAAATTTTTTATTGTCACTGTATTTTAACTACATATTGAACAAAATTGATTTTAACAGTATGTATGATTTTACATACTTACTTCTGAAAGTAGATTTAATTTTCAGAATTCCATAAACTTGAAAAAAAAGGCAGATGTTCAGGGAAGTAATCATTCTATATATATTAACGGTTCAAAGTTATTGAGTTTCTTACTTTAACATTTTTTTTATTTTATAAATAATTAGTGAGTTGAAATGTTGTATTTAAACATATTTTTATTATATTTTACCTTTTCAAAAACTAATTCCGCTGAAGTCGATTTAAATTTTCAAGACAAATTGACTCATGGAGAGAATCTTTACAAAGAACTGGTCAAAAAATCTTATGGTAGTTGTTGGAAAGAAGCTTTGTCTCATCTCCATTTCAGCTGTAAACATTTGACAGAAGAACTTCAAAGCAGATTGGCTCTTTCTTTTACAAATTGTTTTTTGAAACATTCTGGCTCAGAAATATGTCCTTGCCCTGATGATTCTCCTATATCTACTTGCTTATCAAGTAGTACTGATCGAATATTTTCAACTTATACAGAATTTTTTACTCATACCCAAAGTATCTGCCATTATTTGCAGCACAGAGAATGGCAAGAACAAACTCACAAGACTGTTGCTATGTTAACAGAAAATTCTGAAGTTGTTAGTAAAAAACTAGATGAATCGCGTAAAACACAATCTAAGATTCTTGATATGCAACAAGTTTCTTTGTCAGAGCAAAGAAGACTGATAAGTAATGGTAGATCTTTAAACAAGGAGCTGGCAAAGTCACGAAGTCAAGCAAGATATGCTTTTGATGAATTCAAGGCTTCAACTAATGAACAGAAACATCTCATATTTGAGATATTTGATCGTGTGAAAGGGCTCCAACATTTCGTTCTTGGAGAATTTACCAGCATTTATACTTTTGCATATTATTGTGCTGGAGTCATTGTAATATATCTAATAACTTCTGTACCTCAAACAGCAAGTGCTAGAATCTGGCTTCTACTTCTTAAGTCAGCAAATGTTGTCCTTGAAAGAATTTTGGTATCCTACAATCTTGATGAAGAAATGGTAAAGTTATTCCCACTGGAAATCAATGTGAGATATATTTACATTATTATTATTATTATTAATAATAAATTATTATACTTCAATGATATAAAAAGTTTAGTTGGCATTCTTATTCATAAATCTTTCTTCAGAATAATATTATTCTCTGTAAAATAATAAATGAAGCAAGTAATTAAATAATTAATTAATTCTTTAAATATCTAAGAAATTAGTTTATTCTTTTGCATTCCAACTTTATTCAATGAATTTATATTTTAAATTATTTCTATTTATATATAATTCTTGATAAATTCTAATGTCTTGTATAATTTTTATCTTTTTTTGTTGACTTTAAATAGTATTTTTTATTGAACTACAGCCGTTTTGAAATTTTATTAAATAGATTTTGGAAATAATTTATTTTTATTTTACAATATAATTATTTGATTAAATGTGAAGTCTCAATTATTTGAACACTTTTCTTGTTCTCTTACTAAGATATAAATAAACCAATTCATATATATTTTTAGTCTTTCATAATTAACATGATTAGTTACAAAGATTGTTATAATTACACTACAAATATATGTGGTATACAATTTTATACATATAAATATTGGAGATTAATTCAATTTTTTATATTCACATTTATTATGAGGAAAAAGCAATGTTTAAATTATTGTGTCTTTCAAATTTGCTTAACATAATTCTTTATTTAAAAAATGTGTATTCAGTTTTTCTATTTAATGTACTTTATCATATGCGCTGTGTAAATGCTCTAAACATGGATTTTTTCTCCTTTTTACAAGTAGAATTGATACAATTGTTTTACTATTATTTCATCAAAAATATACAATTACAAATTTTGTTTTCCATCAGTTGAAAAAAAGATATATCACTGTCTTGTTTCTCTGTTAATGATATGTTAGTAATTTTTGAAACCTTCATACTAAAAGCTTAAATTGAAAACATCTAAAAACAATATTGATTTAAAATATTTTAAATGTATATTTAAAAAAATTGTATTAAATAAATTGAAATATTATATTGTTATTGTTACCTTCTTTTCATTTGAAAATAGCATTTTTTTATGAAAGTGCCATTACTTCCATTTCTATAAAACAATTTCCATTTATATTATTTTTTTGCAGGGTCCTATTTATTCTAACATTTGGATGTGTAGAAAATGTGTGTGCATCATATGTTTTATAGTTTTACTTTATTTTTACCATTCTTATAAAGATTACAATTCCATCAACAATCAGTTGCTTCGAGAAATTCAAAGGCAAAATTCTGAACTCCAAGAAGCTTTAAAAAGTAAAGTTAATTTTTTTCAACTTTAAATTCTCATTTAGTTAGAAAATCAAAATTAGCTTTTCTAATTAAATAATCTGTCTTGCTTCATCTGTGTCTCATATAACTCAATTTAATTAGGACTTTTTTTAATGTAAATGTTACTTTTATCAATTAGATTTATTTTGCTTCAGCTTGTAATAAATGCTTATAATTAAATGCCGCATTGAGATATAAATACTCTATGACAAATATAATGCTCCAGAAAAATTACTTTGTGTGTAAATGATGAAACTACTTTCCTGTGTTTAACATGTTTATATTTCCTGTTTTTTTTTCTTTTTTTTTTTTTCGCTTATTTGGATCAAAATTCATTTTTTAATGTTAAATAATGATTTTCAAAGTTTCATAATGTTGCAATATATTTTCCCCCATTAAAAAGTATATTGATTTTCCTATAATTATATAAAATATGTAATTAAATCATTATGATTTTAACATTCTCAAATGAAAGTTGTGTTTTTTACAATCCATGCCCCCCCCCCTTCTTTTAGTAAATTTTTAAGTTTAACTAATGCACTACAAAAGATAAACTCATTTGTTAAAAATTACCAATAAAAATCATTAAAATGTAAAAGCATAAATCTTTGCAAAGTAGGTACTTTTTGAATAAGTAAGTATAGCATATTCAAAATGGTCAGGACATCATATTAGTTATGAAGCAGGTGAAAAAATTGCATTTCTGTTGAACACGACTGCTAAATCCATTTCAAACATACTTCAGATTTGGGGAAAATATTTAATTATATATAATTTTTTTTATCTTGAAAATGTTTTAACTATAGTGAAATTATAGTATCTTATTTATTTATTTTTAATGTTCAGTAATTATTTAAACATTTTTTCCACGATTTATTTAGGTTTACAGTCACAACATTTGATAACACCTTCAATTCACACCACTAAAGAGAGTTTGGAATATTTGTTTTCAACTAAAACTGTACAGCATGAATCATCATCTTTAAACCAACCTATTTCAGTTTCAAGAAAACTAAAGGAAAAAATAAAAGAAATTAATAATTCTTTTGATGTTTCTAGTCAATCAGGTAAGTTGTTAAAAAAAATTCTAAAGAAAAAATATATTAATTTATTTTACATTTATGTGTCTATATTTTTCCTGTGATATCTACTTAACATTATTATTCACCAAACTAAGCAGTGTTCGAGTAGACAATGTGAATCCACACGTGGGATATTTAATAAATTAAACTTTTCATGTTCACTTTTTGTACGAATGCTTCATTTTTTAAAAGGCTTAATCAGTCTAAGATCCTGTTAGGAGGTACAAGATTCTTATATTAAATGGTTTTATTATTTCAAATTAATGAGGAAAAATTTTTATCGTAATAAAAATTGATTTTATTTTGTGTTTATTTTTTTCAACTTGAAAGAATTGGAGTATAGCATAATTTTACAACTCATCTGAGGTTTCTATATTGATCCTAAATTTTATATTGACCTAACATTTTTTTATTATTATTATTCTGCTATCCTATATTTGTTTCTTGAAACTAAGTTAATCCATTAATTATTTCCGAGAATAAACTTTTTCTTTACAGTTTTATTTTCAAAGTTTAATAGATTTATTATTTAACCATTTGAGTGACGTGAAACACTATTGCGCTTCATTTGCATAAAGGTAAGTATTCTTCCGCACTCAAATAGTTAATATAAAATTTAATGTTTAAAATTATTATATTTTTGGGGGAAAAAAAGAAAAAAAAAAACTTTTATTTTACAGATGAAACCAGATTTTTGACAAAATCTGATGAAAGAATTAAAAAAACAGTTGAAAAGACTCCTGAAAAAATAAAAAGAAAAAGTGTGAAGAAGACATGTATGTAGCCAATTAATTTATGCTTGGTTCTTTTTTCATTTCAAGAGATTTTTTTAAAATAATTCTTGCTTTTCATAAATAATCATTTTATGGTTTTATATATATATAACTTAGTTCAATTAAAAATGGAGAATTTAGTTTTATTATGAATATTATTTTGATATGGTACTATAAACAGACAACATTGCCTCATTTTTCTTTTCTTTCAATTGCTTTGTAAACTAACCTATATACATAAAACTCTAACATACATGATACAGAAATTGCTATTACAGGATTTGCTATTTATTGTGGAATGACAACAGTCAAATGTAAACAAATTGATGTGTAAATTTTTCAGATTGATTTGTCCTATATTTTTACAAATGCACTTCCTTCAATATATAATACTATTATAATGCTTCTAACCTTATAAAACTCTTAATTCAGTCAGAGAAAAGATGTTAAAAAAATCAGGAAATAAGTATCAAACAGAAAATTTAGTCAAGCTTGAAAGTATGCTTAGCTGTCTCGAGATGGATAAATGCTAAGACATAGAGATGGAATTAGATGACTTTATTTCCCAAAACTATTAATGTCACAAATATGGTTTTGGGATTATCATAAAACTAAAAAAAAATGTATTTGTAATGATATTGATTTTATTTCAATACAATTTTTGACCGTTAGTTTTAATAAATTTTTCATGTCTTATTTACAATGTTTTATGCTTTTAACATTATGATGAAATTCAAGCTCTGAATGATGAATTCAAACTATTCAGATCAAAATATTTAATCACATGCAAAAATAAATAAATAAATAAAATAAAAATGTAAGACATTTTTTTTACAATAAGCTACTGATCAATCCAAAGACACCAAATTTCATCTTATTCATTACTGTTAAATAATGTCTAGCATCTTGATTTTTTAGATGAAGACACTAAAATTTTATTCTTGATGATTTTTCACAGATCATTCATTCTCTAGTAACTTTTATTTCTAATGATTTTTTGCAAATCATTGGTTCTCCAGTAACTTTTATTCTTAAATGTTTTTTTTTTACTGGTCCATTTCCTGAACAACATTCGAATGAAGTACCTTCATAATTTTGCTATTTTCAACTTCCCAAGGTGATTCTAATATGTTTCTGCTTCTCAAGTAATAAAGAAAAATTGGGACACACTTAATTTAGAAAAAGTGTGTAAGAGAAATTTTGTGTTAAGAAAATATATTGTTAAAATTATCATTAATTATAAATTGTTAAAGTTGTCCCATTTTCACACAGATTTCTGATGTAATTTTGCCAAATTCTATAATTAAATTAAAATGTAATATAAAATGTAAATATAAACATGATTCTAAATTTTTTACTTACATTTAAAAGAGTGGGCTATTGAAATCACTTTAATTAACTAAAAAAACTCTTGCTCAATAAGTTAAAAAGAAAGGTGTGTATTAAAACATAAAAAAAAACTAATAAAGGTTTAAAGATTCAAAAAGATTACTATTACATGTCTTCTTTATGTCATGAAAGGTTTATAATTTGATTTAGGAACACAGCAGGGCACTAAAATCATTATATTCAAAAGTTGGCTAAGTTCCCTAATTTCTAGGCCTTAGAAGCCAATCTTATCTTGCAGGATTTCATGTTTATTTGTAATAAATAATTTATTTTATTTCAGATACTTCATCAAAAGAAGCTACACCATTATCTGCCAAAGAAAATTTTGATGAGGTATTTTATTTCTTTAAATTATATAGCATTTATTGCTCTTTATTGGAGAAAAAAATTAAATACTTTAATTTATTTGGGAATTGTAATTTGTGTTCTCACAATAATTTGTAAAGTACTTATGCAAATTTGCTGAGGCATTGAAACATAAACTTATTTTCACACTTGTCATTTTCTATTTCACATATCTGTCCTATTTTTAGACAAAGTATTAATGTCATAGTAATATTCTTTAAGATAGTTTAGAAGATTTAACATTTTTGCCCTTAAATAAATAAATAACATATAATAATTTAATTTAAAATATTTATAATGTTACTCAATAGTAATTAACACTGTCTTATGCCTGTATAAAACTTAATTAATAATTCCTATTATTTTTAGAAACTCAAAGATATAGAATGCTTATAATTTGTAATAATAGAAGCCTTTCCAATATATTGCTTACAAGCATCAATGAATATAAATTTTGATGACAAAAAGTCATCCAAAAAAAACATTTCTGGGTGCTTCTAGTCTTTGAAACAAGAATACTTTGCAAATATATTAGCTGGCATTTCAAAAATAGAAAAGTACTTTTTAAAAAAAAGTTAAAATGACAATAATTTTGTCACGTTGTAAAACAACCAACTATTATCAAAAATGTAATGTAGCATTTAAAAAAATATTTAAATTTTCTTTTGTTTGATGATGAACACATTTTATTTCACATAAATTTGAGAAAGTGAATGATTTTATATGCATATGCAATTTGTTTCAGTCTGAAACTCTTTCTATATTAGCAGTTGTTTCAGTGTTTTATAATTCTAATAGTTTATAAATTATATCAGAATAATATCATTCATGTAATGTCAGGCATATTGATTCATACTTATGAACACTTGTTGTGGTCAGTAAATGTTAAACTTGACTTTTGATTAAGTATGCAACAATATAATTTTATTCAATATTTTATGATTTTTTCAGTATACCTCTCCTCAAAAGAGATATAATCTTCGTAGCAGAGGGAATACTCCTGCACAATCCCCCAATGTCTCCATAATATCACCTTTAAAACCAAAGGATTTGGTGGATGCTGTTTCCAAGAAATTAGAAAATAAACAACCAGTTTCCAATCGAATTTAAAGTATATTAGATGCTTCTTAATGAGATCATGTTGAATGTTAGTATTTGTTTTATATTATCAAAGTCTGCTGACACCAAACCAATGTAAGTATATAATTGATATCAAACCAATGTAGAAAAGTTATGGGAACAATTTAGAGTCATTTTAACTTCGGATGGGGTTCATATTCTTTATCTGAGTTGTCTGGATAACTTTAAATAGATAGTTACTCTACCAAGACTGGCTTGAAATCTGATGAACAGCAATAAAATACTGTTTCTTGGAATTTAATTACAAAAGCAAAAATAGATAAAGAAAGAATTGATTTGAGTGTTAAAGACACACTTGAAATCTTAGCTGATACGGAAGTTAACCAAAAAACAAATCATTGCAATGCTACAGTGTAATTGAAAATTTCACAGCTTCTTTGTAAAATTTTGAAAAACTATGACATTCTTGTGAGAAAGCAGTAAGTGTTGATGTTTCCGATGGGAATAAATTTGTTGTAGAAAATGTCAAAAATAGTGAAGCCTTTGATTATTTAAAATTCGGCATGCAGCATTGTCCATCTATTTTTTTTTTTAATTAGTAGAAAAAGTATTTATAACTAGCCGCCTTTGGCGACCAGTCGGTTCGCCAGTATTAATGCTCGCTAATATTTTATGTAGCTGTGTCTCATAACAGGTTTTTCACCAAAATATTTTTAAACCAAACAAATTTTGATAATCATATAATTCATTTATAGTATTATTTATTATTTTCTTCAGATGATCTGTTCACTGTACTATTCATCTTTCTCTTTCTACCCGAGCAATGATTGTCCCGGAATTGATATTTTACTTAAATAGTGGAGGGAAAGGTCTAAAATTATGTTTTTATAGAATAATGATATTCAAATTTTCATAAATGTAAACACACTAAACAAATAAAGACACCATTGGTTTTCAAGAGATGCAAAAGCTTAAAAACAGCTTGGAAAATGCCTCACGCAGACGAAATAATGGTGACACACACACAATTCTTTTCTTTTCTATCCTTTTTTTCTTCACTACTTTTCTTTCTATAAACCTTTTTTTCCCTTTACTTTTTTTCTTCCCTGCCCAGACTTTTATTTTGAGCAGGCACAGATTAAATATTCATACAGACTAATAATAAAAGCAACCCTTTTTCTTTCTTTTTTAAACATCCTGTTATCTATAAATGAATAACAATTGACTTCATGTATTTCTTTCTAAACAAATCATAATTTATTACTTCCTGTTATCTAACTCAGTTGGTGTGGGGGAAGGAAATGAAGATTTTTGGCGGGAAAGTAAGAAAAGTGTTTTTTTAACTATTTTCCATGCAGTTTTTTCATTTTTTCTCTCCATAAGAACCATCTTCGTGTCTCAACGAAAATATTTTTTAAAAATTAGCGGAATCGGCCGAGCCGTTCTCCAGTTTTGCGCTTAGCAACGCATTTCGAGTTGCATTTTTATTAATATAGATGTGAATTATAAAGGAAAATTTGACAAGAAACAAGAATTTAGGAATATTTTTGTTATTTATGAAATAAATGGTATATAGTTCTGAGATAAGCATCTTTTCCCCTTAATTTGAACAAAATGTAAGTTATTTTAATACCAATTTTAATATAATTAAAATTCTTACATTCCAAAATGATCACATTAAGTAGCCTTACTTAACATGATAAACTGGACGTACTTCATAATCTAGTACCAATTTCTTGAAATGATGTGGTGCAAGAAAAAAATTTATTGACATTTAAAAAGTCATGAATATATTTTTTCACTTTACTTATGCCCTTACATATGCACTTTACTTATGCTTATATTTTAACTTTTTGTTAGCAATAAAAGTTTTTAAAAAATTGCACATGTAGAATTTTACTGCAACTCTTAGAAATGCTATATTTTATTTCATAGAATGTAGATATTGGTTCAACTGTTCTTACTTGCATCTTTGTAGTTGGACTCAAAATAACATTGATATTCAAAATTTAAAAAATGTCCGTTTTGTTTGATTATCTCCAAATTTAGACATATGTTTTTAAATAATTAGACTGGCACTTAGCTTGATATATATATATATAAAGAATTATGTTCATAGATTTATTGCCAAAATATTATCAAAAAAAGTTAGTGCCATACAAAAAAGGAGGTAGGAAAAGATATGATCCACTCTTAGCTGATGATCATGTACAGCTTTTACATGATTTCATAGTAGAAATGAATTAGCTCTCTGTAGTAGTCAGAACCACCCTACCCAAACTGTTTTCAGTTTCCGAGAAAGGAAGGAGGTGAATTCCAATTGCCTCTAAAGAATTATAAGACTAACTTTGTAGGATTTATATTTAGAGACATAAAATAAAATATCCTCACTTTCCAGAAATTCATATACCAATCAGCTAGAAATAATGCCATTTTGAATATTGCTGTCTGAAAAACAATTGTTGGACTTAATGTCCTATTCTGAACAAAATCTGTATCAAATCTGCAGCTTGTTACCTACTCAAATATGAAATCCTCACTACTATAATGGCCTCTTTCTTAGAAGTTGATGACAAGTTGTGATTTATCAGAATTACTGATTATCAATCAGTTTAATTTTATTTTAGGTCTTGTCTTGAAGCAATATAGAGGCTAATTTGGGTGGCTTGTATTGTTGGCTAATACGGAGTTGGTTTGTAATTTTCAGTTGTGATTAAATGATTTGGAGAACATCTGAAGTGCTCCCCCCATTTGAAACTCAAACAATGCTAGCATAAAGATTTGTTCTTGTTCCAAAGGACTTAACATGTAGTTTTTATAACTTTTAAAACAAATGTTTTGTGCAATTCAGTTTTTTTTGTGATTTATTATCTCTGATGTTAGAGAAGTTTTTTATTTATAATTTTCACATTATTATTATGTCATTTTCTACTATTAAAGTTATGAAATGCATTATATATATTGAATATTGTAACAAATTTGTATGAATGTTTCCATGCACAATTGTATTTCCTTTTATAAAAAGTTAGTTCTAATAGATGCTGGGTCAATGATCCTCAGCTTCAGGGATAAAAATGAAGAACCCAGAATATTCAAGAATCTTGATATTAATTCCATTATAACTCAAGTTCTGACATTTGTTTGAGAACATTCAATGCCCTAATGTAAAAATGTAACGAAATTATTAATGGAATTGAGTTAGTAAAATTGTACTAAGTCTGTCTTTGGAATGATGATCTCCAGAAAGTAACCAATTTGCTACTTTTTACTGTGTTCTGTCATTATGTTAACTTTGGCTGCGTTTTGCTGTTGTTTTATTGTATACAATAAAATATTTCTAGCACATACTGAGATGCTGGACTTTTCACTGTACACTTACTGACCATATTTTCCCACAACTTTGTGACAAAATTGGGGTATGATGTGAAAACTCCAAAGAGATTTCACACAACTACTTTCTATTACTGATTGGCTCCTCTTAGTGAATTGTTATAACTCTCATAGTAAGGCATTGGATGTTCTAGAACAAACAGTAAAACTCAAATCCTAATAGAGCTATTGCCTTGAATACTCTAAATCTTTCATTTTTGTCTCCAAAACTGGAAGTCCTTGATTGGACATTCATCCAAAAGTCATAAATATATATGCAAAAGTTCTCTTCCTTATCAGGGAAGAAATATTATAGATTATCAAAAGATATTTTCTTATTAATTTGATCATTCTATGTTCTTTGTTCTAACATCTTGATAAGCAGAATGTGGTATGTGATGTATTGCATTTTTTTAAATGTGTTTCTATAGATTATATAATTTGAATATTAATTTTGAAATGATAGATTATATTGCTTTATATTTTTATTTATATTATTTGCATTAATAGAGAATATTATTCAATACACAGATTAGTTGCATTTTGGAAAAAATGCACTCCAAACTATCTTCACTGATAACAATTATTAAATATATTATTATAACTTGAAAAGTTTTATATGTTCTGTAGTTTCAAATACTGAACCCAGATTTTAGATAAACATAAACAATCTCATCCAAAAATGCACTAATGTAATTTTCCAGGCAAATAAAAAAGTAATAATTGAAATTATATATAAGTAAAAAATTATTAATTAAAAAATATGAATAAATTATTAGTAGAAAACAATATGAATCACTAAATACAATAGTGATCGCTATAATATCACTAATACATAGATAAAATATGTTTTGAATTTGTTTCATTAACATAGTATTTTAACAATTTATTTGCGGGATGGGGGATAAAAACCCTGATTTGGAATATGAATGATAGTTATAATATTTAAATTTTATGGGTTGTAGCATGTGAATTTGCTGTTTTAAAAAGTAATGATTATATTAAATAAACAATCATAAATTATAATTTTATTTTATACATAAGAACATCATTTACTTTTAGACTTTTCTTTCTTACATGCATATATAAATATTTAAAAGTAATTCACAATGGTTCAAAAACTCAAACGCTGGTTCTTTTTTTCAGTCCAGCATCCGGTTATTTTCCTGAAAAATGCAAATTTTATTACAGTGTAAATTTAAATACATTTAAAAAGGTTTTTTCAATCAATGTATAATTTAGAGTATTCAGCAAAATGAATCAAGGTTTTTTTTATATTTAACAATTTATTTGAAAATGGCTCATAAAACTTTCTGAATCAAATTAGTTATAATTGTCAATAAATAGAATCAATTTTTTTATATATATATCGTACTAAAATTTGTATACTTTGATTATAAAAATATAAATGAAATATCAATTTGTAACAATGCTGTTTTATTATATGTAAAAAATATCTGGTCCAGTCTTTGTTATCACTAAATTCATTGTATTGCACCCATTCTTTCAATTATTATTATGCATATACTAAAAATTTATACATTTCTGGAATGAAAAAAATATATTTCATTATTCTGAGGCTAGCTACCTGTTCATTTTCACATTAGTTTAATCCTAATTACATTAATTTCATTTACAAAAAAAATGAGATTAGGGAGGATAGAACAACTAAAATAATATTATGCTAAAATCTTACCTAATATTGGAACTTAATCATCAAAAGAAACCACTTTACTAGCTGTTATTTCGGCTAAGCAGAATTGGGGGGGGGACTTACAATGTATTGATATGAAACAAAATCCTTCCAAACAAGCTTATTTAAACTATGTCATTTTATTTCAATCAATTTACAAACTCTGGAAAAATTAATTAATATAGCTAATATATTATTAATCTACTAAACAATCTTAATTCCTCCCCTAGGCAATGGTTTAGTAAAATATCCACATATATACTTTTTTTAATTGGTTGAGAAAAATTATTAATTTTTTTATTTATAATATATTAAAAAGTGTATTAAGTAAAGTGTTAATAAATTTCAAATTTCAATACACATGTAATTCAGATTATTTTAAAAGACTTGGACACTTATGTTTATTAAGCTATGCACAATTCCATTTTACATTATTTTAACTAATATGTGAATTTTAATTTTAAATAGAAGTGATTGGTTGAACAACACGCTTGCTGTATCAAAGCATGTTTGTAAAAGTATAAGAGTAAAAATTTAAATCATTTATGATTAAAGATCTGTATAAAATATTGAATATATTTTATATCTCATATATCTCAAACTAGCTCTTACCTACGACTTCGTACGCATGGAAATTTTGATGTGTATATGTGAGAACTGATAATCTAAAATGTTATTGAAACCGTATGCATGCACAAATTTTCAACGTTTATTGGGGTAGCACAATGCAGATTAGAAAATTTTAGTTTCAATTCATTTGTTTTAATTTCATTCAAAAGCACTTCTGAAGGAATCAAAATATCTATTAATTAACAATGTTTAGTTTTAAATTTATCATACTATTGATGTTAGACATAATGGTTTGAAATAACCATTATGTCTAACATCAATAACGTGTGGGGGGATGTTATGTTATTAAAACCATAAGGGTACTTTTCCGTTTGTTGGGCGCAAACGAACAATCGCCAAAGAAATTTGAGAAATTTTGGTGGAAATCTAAATTATTTGCTAATGGAAATATACTACTTTAAGCATATATAAAAATATATAGCTAACACAAATACAATTTAATTACAAAAACACACAGTGGAAAAGTTTTAATATATAGTCATTTTCACCAAAAAAAAATAGTTTGCCACCAAATTTTAGTGAAATGGCATTTCCAATCACAAGGTTTCAATGCCCGTTGCAGCAAATTAATGGAAAATAGAAAAAATATCAATAAATACAGTAACATGGAATTTACTAAAAAATTTAATCGAAAATAATGAAAATAGGCAAAAGAAATAAGTACAGCAAGAAAAAAAATCAAGAGAAAGGAATAGAAAATAACGAATTATATTAACACAAGAACAGCATAAGAAAAAAATTTAATAAACATTCCTTTAGAATAGTAAGATAATATTAAAAGAACAACGAAAATAGAAAGAAAAAAAAAAACGATTCAAAAAGCTCAAGTAGATGTTTTCAGATTTTTTAATTTTTGGGCGGAAAAGTTAATTTTTAATTAATAAAAAATTAACTGGAATAAAAATTTGCCTATGTTCTTCTGTAGACTATAATCTATCTATGTGCTAAATTTCATTGAATTTCCTTCAGCCGTTCTGACGTGATTGAACCCCATCATCCATCCAAACTTTCACATTTATAATAGTAATATAGATTATTCAATAAGAATTTCTTTATTTCAATAAAAGACTTCAATGCATTATATGAAGAAAGCAATACATCTAGTTCAAAGAGCAATAATCTTTTTTGATACATCTATACATAATATTAAAAGGAGAAAGAAAATTGTTGAATATTAATAGCTTTCAAAATATTTTAAGATTATTTAAAATTGGATTGCAACATATGAATGTTGAATAACAAATATATATTGCATCTTGAATAAGTTAACTTTTAATAGAATTGGAGTTTTTGGCTGTATTTTTTAAAGAATATGAAAATACTAACTAGAGCACATATAGAATATTTTGTCTTTTTTTTTTAATGTAAATATTTATCTATGCCTAAGCTTTCAAGATTGAAAAGATTTTATTAAATGTTGATATCACATAAAAGTTGATTTCCTTTGACAGCATTATTCAGTATTTATAAAAACATATCATCAAAACAACTCCTTTATACTTAATTTATATCTATTTAGAATATTTTTTTAAAAAAATCAGAAACCATATGCTTTTAATTATTATTATTATTCAAAAGCTTAAAATGTAAATGAATTATTTTCTAAATTTAAAATTACCTTTCTGAGAGTTTTCTAAAACAGTTTTGACCTCTTCAGCTGTCATTAATTTGCAATGAAGAATGAAATTCAACAACTGGTTCTTAGCGTCTCCAACAAAATTATTGTTCAGAAAGGCTGGTAAACCACGATAACCATCACGCATTGTAAACATAGGAACACGAAAAACACCCATAGTCTAAAACAGAAAACTGTCCTTCATATTTAGTTCTAATAATACATTGCATAATAATTTAGTTTTATGGATATTCAAACACAGTAATAATTATACTATATTTGTAGCAATCATCAAATAAAATGATATATTAAAAATATAATACTTTGCAGGCAATCAATTGTAATCTTAGACAAATGTAATAATAACAACTGTTTGAATAACTAGATTTATTGAAAAGAAATCATGCCCACTTGTAAAATTGTCCTCCAATCAAAAAGATATATTAGAATTCTATTTCAAGGCATAAGACATATATTATGAATTATTATATCATAATAAAATAGTAGTTGCTTTCAAAGTAAACTTTAATTTATTTTTTAATGCTGTTTCTAAAGCTTGTAATTAATAAGTAATGAAGCCAGCTAATCATCCGTCAGTAAAAACAAGTTTCATATACTCCCAAATAAAATTATCAAATTAAGATCTCAATATATTTTTAAGTTACCTATCATAACACAAAATGAAGATATTCTTCCAAAATAATATAAATTTTATCATATGCAACAGTCACATTAACAAATGGGACAAATATACAGTGTCCTAACAAATAAAAAAGTTAGATTACATTCACAAATTTCAAATAAATTAAAATTGTAAAATTTTTATAACAGATTTTCATATTAATAAAATAACTGCAACAATCAAAAAAATACTTGCCTCCAGTCCAAAATCTTCAGCATCAAGAGCTTCCTTTTCTATAGTTTTAAATTCTTCAATGGAAACTTCTTTACCATAAAAATGTAAACATAACTTATTGAGATTATCTACATGAGTAAATAGATAGTCTTTATCTGTTACATAAAATTTCTCATTTAAATTAATTTCTTCTGCTAGTTCTCTGTTTAAGCCTTCAGTAATATTCTTTTCGTGGACAAGACCACCATGAAATCCAATTTTACCATCAAAACGCATTTGCATCTGAAAAAGGATAAACATGTTTGCATTATAAAATTATATTAATTATATAGCTATTTTCTAATTTGATTCAATATCCAAAAAATAGAAAAGCAGTCAAATCTTAGCACCAATTTCTTAAATCATCAAATAATATTGATGCTTAAAAAATACTCACAATATTCCAGCTTAGCTAAGAGTTCACCTCTACATATAGAATAGTATTCTAAATCTTTAAGGAATTTAAAATTGTTTCTTAAGGACTAGTCTGACACCAAGTAAAAAAATTAATGTACCATGTTCTTTTTTCTGAATTCTTGTATATTAAAGTAGTACATTTGCAGGATATTTTCATTATTAACAGCAAAAACACTTTAAAGTATTATTAATTATAATTTTGCAATAAACTTTAAGATATAGCATCAAATTTTATTTTAAACCTATTTTGGGAATGGATAAAAAAATAGCAATGGGAACAAAACAAATCTTTAAATTTTCTATTTATTAAAAATTTATTTAACTTTTTATAGAGGATTATGAGTAAATTGGAGATACTCAGTGGAACTTACTGATATTAATGCTGAAGACACATAATTATTCAAAACAGGTGTAGAAAAAGGAGAATAAATACAACAATGAGCTGCATGTCTATGCCCAGACAATTCAAAAGATTTTTCAAAGCTAATTAATTCAATTCCAGGACTCTCATAAGTCGTATTAAACATATCCATCTTTTCAAATTATAATTTTGGTGTTATTTTTCCAGGACCTATTTACAACTGTAGCCAAAATGTATAATTTCGTTTGATGGTGTAGAAACGCGTTTTATTTTAATCTTTCGTTATCTCAAAATGATGCAATTATCTTGTTTAAAGTGAAAATATCCACGTATTTTACGCCGCGCTGCCTTTTACGCCGTGGAAACAGAAACTAATACATTAAACCGGCAAGCGCAGAAAACCTTACGCAAACAAAATTGCGTAAGTGAGGTGGGAAAAGAGATCGGCTTTGTTTATAATGAGAGGCAGTTTAAGGAAAATTTATCATGAAATATCGAAAAATAATGAAACATTGAATTAAAGGTTGATTTCTGAATAATTCTGACTCCAAACAATTTTTTATAATTGATTATTAAAGTTTGTAACAAATAACCGATATCGGTAAAATAAAACTATTTTTGGATCTTATGTAGTACGTGAGGAGAATTGATTAATCCAAATTAGATATAAATATAATCTGACTCCATGTAGGAAGTTTGGAAGGAATCACTCTCAAATCAAAAATAATTTATATCAAAAATAATTCTTTCTTCGCTCTCCGAAACATCGCACACCTTGCCGCTGGGGGATTCCCCGAATGTATTCCTCAATCCTCCACGCTTTCATCGAGTATCGAGGCGGGGAACAGAGTAATATTCATAGAACTGGTCTCTATGGTAATATTACGCCTCAAGCCGCAATAACATTTATAATTAACGGAGAAGGAAACGCATGTTATGCTTTCTTCTTTGGCGCGCTTTCTCCAAAAGATTTATAATGATCGCTACAGAGTATGCCCCCAGTGACAAAGTCACGATAACATATATACCATTTTAAAATACAATGCCAAGGTGATGATATGAGAAACAGATTCATAAATGTAAAATTGACATAGATACACTATAGATATGTTAGGATATACAAAAAAGATTAGAATATTAATATATGCAATGTATTATGAATAATATCTGCAAGAACACTGAGAATATATATATATATACGCAAGAATATTAACAATATTAATATATCCAAGATACAATTTTATTATATAATAATAATATAACGCATGTTGTATTTATACAATATAGTCAGTAACTAGATGCTATGGAAATCTGACCGTACGGCCGCATCTAGTTATAGTGGGTGGTTTAGTCAAGTTTGGTGGAACAATAGAAGAGTTCTCAAGAACTGGTTTAGATTGAGAAAGTTGTGGTTGGTTAATATTATCGGCGAGCAGATAAGCAGGTTTTACTCTATCAATGGATACTGTATTAAGGCCCTATCACACGGCGAAATTCCGTCAGCACTTTCTTCGGCAAACGATGACGAAAGTGACGTCACTTGAGGATTTGCTTTCTGGTAAACCTAAAAACTTAGGTTTACGTTAGGGCGCGTTTATCGCTCTTTATCATTGATTCCTACTTAGTGAATATCGGCAGTTTTCTTATTTCATAATCCGTGGGATTCTAGTCAAGACATTGCTTTAATTTGCAATTAAATCTGGGATAATTTTTTAAGTGATCGCATTAGGCTTCAATGAATGCAAAAGCATTTCAATAATAGCTGTAATTTTTAAAAAAAAATCAAACTATCTTGAAATTTGTCCATTGCAATTCTAGACACATTATCGAATTAATTGAAATTGAATCCCTTCTGCTTCAAATTTAATTTTTTAAATGCTTAATACAATGAATATAACAAGGATTGTAAAATGAGACAAGTTGTACATTTATCGAATTTGGAAATACTTTTCTAGCCATTTTTTCCTTTGAATGTCATTTTCATTTCTAATAGTATCAATCTTTTTGTTATTTATTGTAAATATTTATCGTACCATTCTACTAATTGTAATGTTTTTATCAAAATTAATAACAATGAATTCTGTAAAATAATAAAACTTTTTAATTATTCTTAGTAACAGTTTTGTAATTATTTTTGTTGTAATAATGATAAGCAAAAAAAAAAAAATGCTCCTTTTGTGTTTGTATTTTATAAATTCCTTTAAATACATCTTATCAATATTAAATTTAAAACAAAAATATATTGAAAAGAAAAATGATTTGTGGATGTGCATTCAATTAAGCTTAAAAGGTGCATACCATCATAAATAGTGCTGAAATTTTAAAATCAATTTTAAGTACCTTAAAAGTGCTTATTTTTCTGGAAAAGTGCAAATAACACTAACATTGATAAATAAAACAGAAGAGGAGTGCCAATACATTTAAAACAAAATTAAATAACTTTTGAAATCTAATGATTTTTGTCTATATGAAAACTGATATTTGTTGGATCCATCTCGACAAATTTTAGGTTTTGTGTATACAAAAATAAAAACTACTATTTCTAGATGTGAAGTACAAATAATTAAAGTTAGGAATTTGAAATATGGCAAGAAATTGATTCTGGAACATAAAAAATTCAATAAGAACATATTTTTTGGAATTTTAATTAAAAATAAAAACAGGATTTAAATGCATTACCACCATATCATTGAATAAGAAGTATTTTTTACTCTTTTAAATTTGATTGAATGTTTTTCCCCTCCTTTTTATTTAAAAAAAAATAATTTTTGCGAATGTATATTGGACTTGATTTGTATTTATCATTCCTTTAAATAATTTTTATTTTCCCACATCAGTTCAAAATTATAAAACAATTCATCGAATTTGATAAATATTTGTAAATTCTAAGGCATTACACTATTTAGTCTCGCTCATTTCTAAAATTACTTTTTAAAAAATGAGTTAAATGGGTTTTTTTCATTTTATTTGCAACTCCAGAGGTTTTTTTAAAAAAATCTTTGTGGATTTATTACTAATATTTGTGAAAAATAGGAATAATTAAATAATTTTCATTCAATAATAATAATCAAAAATAATTTTTCAAAATATGTTATTGCATTTTCCTTAGTTTTTTCAAATCTAAAGTATTGAAACTTCCTTTATTTTTACATAGATATTAAAAAATAGGTTTTTCTTAAAATTTCAAATTCCCAAACATTTTTTTTAAAGCCCTCCACATTACATCAGGAATGCGAAGCAATAAAATACTTGTTTTTTAGTCTGACTATTTCCAAATGTGTGACCATTCTATGCAACTTTCTCAATGCAAATGTATAATCAGAAATTATTCTAAATTAAATGTTAATTTGTTAAATTTAAAAGAAACAAATTGTAGAAAAAGAAGCCTAAATTTTATTGTCTATCATACAAAAGGTGATTTAGTGTTTTGCAAATGATAAAAGTATGATCATTTTTCTATCTTTGTCAAAACCAAATATGTTTTATATTTCTGCAACATTGAAGGAACATCTAAGTATTAACATTTAAAATCACTATTATATTTTTCACTCTAACATTGGAGTTAAAATTTTTTAATTATATAGAAGCTGTTTACAAACTATTTAAGGAATTACTATAATCAAAAGATTATACTATTATTTGAATAAATAAAGGCTGAATATGGCCAATTATATTTCACAAAAAGAAAACAATTCACATCAGCATTAATATTTTTTTTATTTACTTAAAAATATCCTGTTGGATCTCTGAAAATTCCATCACAAGTTCGGAGATCCTTCTAGAGAACTATTCCCCATACGGTAGTATAAGTTGCCCCACAGAATGGGAAAAAGATACCGAAACTATTTTTAGTATTTAGTAATATGTAAGATTAAATGCATGCCTTTTTAGTATAGTAGCGCCAATTACGCCATTCTTGGCACGCTACGTCACTTCCAAAGTTACAGATGATTGGTTGAATTTCGTTTGTAAACAATATTTCCGTCGCTATCGTGGACATTTTCAAGCAGGTTAGAAAAAGTTGGAGATGACGGAAAACTTGCTTGACCGGTTGCCAGCGGGCACAAATCGACAACTATCGGCGAAAGTGCGGACTGTATTTCGCCGTGTGATAGGGCCTTTATACTTCCCATTTAATTCGATAATGAAATTTTTCTCGCTTCTACTAATAACCTAATGGGGTCCAGTATAAGGTGGTGTCAGCGGAGGATTGACCTTATCTGATCTTAAGAAAATATGTGACGAATTTTTCAATGAGGATTGACATATACCTGTGGGGTGCCATGAAGGGCAGTGGAAACCGAATTCAAAGACCTCATTGTGTTCATTAAATTAGACACATAAGTCGGGTTAATGGTCTGATTGACAGAACCGCTCGTCACAAGATCGGAAGGTAATCGTAAGGTAGTGCCATAAACAAGTTGTGCACAAGTTGCCTTAATATCTTCCCGAGCTGAGCGCAAACCTAATAATACAACTGGAAGTACTTGCGGGAAGTGAGGTTGGCGACTTTGTTTGAGTCAAGTGAATTTGACGACTTTTGCTGTGGTTAGATGGCGCCACAACTGTTGCAAGAAGCTGCGTCGTCAAGGTCACCAGCGTACCAATTGAAGGTCGCGATACGAACCTGCGACGCTAGGGCCAGCAGCCGAGTAATATAACTACTACACCAAAAGTCGACTTCAGTATCGTAGATGTTATCTGGCTTATGAAGCTAGCGCCACAGGCTCTTAGAACAGTATTTTTTCGATAACGCAAGATACCATTGCAAATAATTATTTTACAATTAAAATATTTACACAACATTCATATCAATACAGTAATCCATCAGAATTTTTGATTAAATTTCAGACTAATGCATAATATAGAGGTACTGGAATAATTTTGCTGCATTCTATACTTAGGACAACTTCACTAAAAAAATTTTTGAATGTCCACCGTTTGTGATTCGCTAGACATATATATGTATGAAAGAATAACAAGAATTTCTTAAAATGAATAATAAAAAAAGGATAATTTGTTTTGCTGGACACAAACCTGATGGATATCACAATAGTTAAAGATATATTAATTAGTCGAATGAATCACAATTCCTTTGTTGCTTTAAAGGCTTGAGGCGAAAAATGATGCATGAAGTATAGTTTTCATTGTTTATTTTTATTCTCATATGTAACTATAAAACATGAAAATTATAGCAAAAATACTTCATCTTCCGAATTTACCAGCTTGAAACTAAGAGATATAATCTCTATTAATAATGAAGATGAAAGCGTTTGTTTTGGCTCTCTTCAGGCCAGACCATTTGATTCAGATACCAAATCTGGCATATAATATTTTAGAAAATAGAAATTCACAGTTACGAGGGATTTTTTTAAAATTCTTATTATAATTTTAATTGAAATTACAAACAAAACCGAAATTTTCAGTGAACCAACTGATCGCGTTTTGCTAATTCTCTAAAAAAAGATCGACGAATGTTCAATCTGTTATTGGATTTAGTACCAAATTTAACACAGATGATCTACAATTCTGACAATATAATAATATACCTACCATCTAGCTTGTGTTTTGAGTTACTGGCTAAAATACACACAGACATCAAGACAAGATTTCCAAAAAATATACATATATATTTATTTAAAAATCTAATCCACAATTTTGGTACGATTGCTGAATATTAAATTTCAATAATCTAAATTGGTGCATTTATAGATAGACAGGTCTACATAACTATAAAAATAAATTTTATGAAATAATTGATGTCTAAAACATGTATTATAAACTAAAGGAATCAATTTTAGATTATGCTTTCTTCTCTTCTTGTATTTCATATATGTGAAAGTAAAATTAAAAATCACAGAGAATACTTTCACGTGTACCTTTAGTGAGTTATCCCTTGCCTGACATTGGGGTATAATAGTTAAGAAATATTAATTTTTGGAATAAATTAAGCCTTCGTACTGAATGTATTTTGTGATCTTTAGAGATCAATGATTGCCATGCGGCTAATAGTATCTGAAAATGGAACGTTTATTTTCGATGCGTTTTTTCCAACTGGCTGTGTCAAAAAAATGACATTAAACTACAATTCTAGTCATAAAATCAAATACTTAATTTTATATATTTAAGTTATTGTGGTTTTGAGCTATCGCATTTCCATATTTTTGAAATTGCAGATCGACAGACAGCCCCTATAGGATTTGGCTTAAAATATATCTTTTTATTGTAGATGTTAAATCTGTGCACCGAATCTTATGTATCTGGCTCTTTTTGTTTTGCAGTTATTGTGTTGAATTATATTCAAACAGCCAGGGACACAACTTCAATCTGAACAGACTTTCCTTACAATTTGATAAAAATCTACAAATTTGGCATGAAGACTGCATACTAAGTTTCGACCATCTAACTCAAAGTATTTCTTAGTTATCCTTATCACAGAGAGAGGAGCTAACATTTGTGTGTGGCTAAAAATGTGTTTTTCGAACTCAGTAAGGTCTAAAACGAGAAAATTCGTCAAAATTTCGAATTGGATTTTTTTTTTTTTTTTTTTTTTTTTTTGTAAACTACTATCCTTAGTATACAAGAAAGTAAAATTTGTTGAAAGCACATAAAACCAAAAGTTTAGTTATTGTGCTTCATTTTGTTGTTTTATATTTTTCTTCTTATTATTATTAGTATTTTAATAAATCAATTAATAATTTTTTTTATGAAACATATGTATTTCTTTAAATTTAAATAAAAATCAATAACAATACATCAATTAAAAAGACAACAGAACAAAAATCTCATTTCTGCCATAAAAGTACTTTATTTTTACAGTAAATACAAATATTATATCAATATCCATAGATCCCATTTAGACTATTACATTCATCATTTAAAAATTAAAAAATAATACACATATAAAAAAAACCCTCTAAAATTTCAGTTATGCAAATACATTGAAAATAACTTACTCACACTTATTTTTTTTTATACACACATACATCAATACAATGAATACACAGCACATGGACAGCAATTTGACACATATAGTTGATTGTAATCACAACAGATTAATCAAGTGTTGTCTTCATTAGCAGTTAAATGCTGCTTTTGATTTTATCAAGATCACAGTCACATAATTTATTAAATTGATTTTTCCAATAAAAACAATAAAAAAGTAACAAGCATAGAATAAAAATCATTTGAACTACATACATGCTTTAGCTATTTAATGTCCAAAACATATCAACCATACAAAATTGAAAGTTTAATTATTAGAGTGAATACTTACAATATTTCAATGCTACCAAATGGTAAAACAGTATAGAAAATTGTATAAAAAAGATGCTTTTCACTTTTCTGTAAAATTTTAAAAAATATTTTATTCCAAAATAAATTGAATCCATAGGATATTATTAATACTCATTCATAAAACAAAAGCAGTTGACTAGAAAAGTTGCAATAAAAAACTGATATACAGTGGAACTTGGCTAATTCGGTTGTTTTTATTTGAAATCATTAGTAATTTAAATTATTTCTGTCCTTTTAGTTAATGTCAAATATATTGTAAATCGTTGATCCTCTTCAAAAAATCTTGAATACTTCATATGTGAATAACATCATTAGTTTTAAATAAATGCTATATTCAAAATACTTTACATAATTTACTTAAAATTTTCAATTATAACAATTATTACTTAATTATTAAAAATAGTTATTGCTAATATATTATTGCTATATTTAAGTAAGAATTATTTTTTAACTTATTAATTATCAACACACAATGAAATTTTTTCTGCTTTTATGTTAATTTTTAAAAGAGGATTTATTTTTTTAATTTTTTACTATGAATATTTGGATAAGTTGAATTTTAATTCTGGTTCTACAAATTCGTATGAGCCAAGTTTCACTGATATTTTTAATTTTATCAATGAAAGAGCATGAGGAAATCTACAGAAATTCAAACTTCATTAAGTAAAAGGCAGATAAACAATTTGAGTTTTCAAGAAAAATAACATTCAAAATTGTGCATTTTCTTTCTAAAATCTAACTAAAACATCTCATTTAATTTCTGTCATTCATTATCTATGACAAGAATATAAAAGTTTTGTTAATAAAATATAGATAAGGTTATAAATTCAAAGAAAAGTTTTCAAAAATAATACGAAAAAGGGATAGAAATAAAGCATAGCAATATTAGCAATCATCACTGGGGAAAAATTTGATGTGAATTCTTTGAATGCTTAAAAATAGTTTAATGTTGTATAAGTAAGGTAAGTTGCTCTAATTTTTCCACTGCAGTAAATGATGCTAAGTTTATAGTGGATGATCAGTTAAACAATGTTCTGAGCATGAATAAATTATATATATTGTTAATGTGTAGTAATGTAACAAACATACAAATAGAGCAACAGTTTGCCATAAAGAGCAAATAAGAATTTAAAAAAACGTGAACCTTTATTCATATCTATGAAAAATTTCTGCAATGAGATTTAAAAAATCATATACTTTATGATATTTTTGTTAATAAACAATTGTTACTATTTGAATACTTGGAAATAATTTTTAGTTTTTATTTTTAAAAACACTGATTAGTCTGATTGGCATCATAGGGCCTAGAAAAGGACGAATGGTAAGGTCTATGCTCACCGTACAAAAAATGATCATCACAACAAGGAACAAATGATTTTTTCAGGAATAAAAAGTTTAATCTGTTAGATTTAATTAGCTAGTTATCTGTTAGATTCTCTAGAAAAATAAATAACTACTCATCAAAAATATATCAATGATTGATTCAATGCAATTCAGATAATGAACATTACCTTTATTTAAATAATGTTTTTAACCAATTATCCACTGCTGTAACTTATTTTTTTATTTGAATGCCTTATGATCAGATTACAACACATGATAATATAAAATCTTTTTTGATTTTCAATAGTTATTTTGGACACTGCTAACACATCTAATAGAAAAGATAAAATACAATAAATTTTTGTAAAGGGTGGCCAAAAAATTAACACAAGGTTTGAATTTTCCACAATTCATGCAGTAAAATGTTGGCAACTATTTATAAAAAAATCAAGACAGCTGATAGTTTAGGATTAGTAAACATGAAGCACTACACGATAGAACGTGTTTCCACTGTTGAACAATACTTAAAAAGTAATGAAAATCAAACAACCACAGACCAAAAATTTAGTAATTGGAGCCCTAGATTAAATGATTTAACATCTTTGGATTTCTTTTTATGGGGTTATTTGAAATCAAAGATCTACGCACACCAACTCATGAGCATTGAAGAAGGAAATTCAACACTTCATCAATGAAATTCAGCCACATTTATAAAAAATGCTCAAGGAAAATTTTAACAATAGTGTGTATGTGCCAGCAAAATCATGGTAATTTGTCTTACATGTTATTCCAGACATAACCCTATTTTATGTACTTTATGATTAAATAAAATAAAGCAATTTTTAAAAAGGAAAAACTGTGTTTTTTATTTAATTCAAACCTTGCTAAACTAAAAATCCTAAACTATTAACTATCTAAACTAAACTTTATTAACCCTGAACTATCAGCTTGTAAATAAATTTATAATAGTGTTGCCAACACTACTCCATGCAGGATGAGAATTTTAAATTTTACATTAATTTTATCCTTTTTTTATATTTATTTTACAACTTAAAAAAGCAAAGAAAAGGTTAAATACATAATAATCTGATCAGTTAAAAAATATATGAAAATATAATGGAAAATTTATATATATATATATATATATACACAATGATGCAAGATATGCAGTGGAAAAATGAGTGCTTATCAGTAAAAAGGATTTCCTGATTTTCAAAAAAAAATTGCATTGTGATGTTATTTAATAACTGATTGTTTTCCACAGAAGTTTGGCATCAGTTTGATGTTTTTAAAAAGTTAGTAACATTTGTGATTGCATTACTATAATCCAATGAATCACTAATCAAGCATTAGCATCTATGGAATATTAGTATTTCATAGCATTCAGTGGCAGATTTTCCACTAGGTTTCTCTTAAGAGCTGATGAGATGCAGGCAGTTTTGAATGACAAATGTAATTTAGTTGCATAAATAAATTTGTAAAAAATACAAATTCTATGAATCATAAAATTTTAGATACAACGTATGTGGCTACATTACAAATAATATCAAGTTATCAGAATATATTAATTATTTATTTATAATATATTGATAACTAATAATTTATTTATCCACTTAATAAATTCTATAAATAATAATTTTTAATACAGTTTTTGTTTGAATTTGTTATTAACATAATATATCTTAATTTTATATGTAAATAAAAAATGTGTTAATATTTAAATAAGTAAATTGTTAATTATGGTTTTTAAAAAAAATTTATATGTATATCAAAAATTAATTTTTTATAATAAATATAATTCATTTTTTATTTTCATTTCACAAAAATAATTACAAAACTAAAATATCAAACTAAAATAAATCATAAACATATTAATTTAAAGTACACTTAATTGTGAAATAAAATTGAATAGTTATTTTAACTAAGAGGCTTTGTAGTGTGCACTAACTGAATGGAGCGAACTGCCTACATCTGCCACTGATAATATTATATCTTAACAGGAACATTTAAACTAAGACATATAGTGTTCTATTCAAATGAGAGGATATTGAATTAAGGCAAATAGAAACAGATTGTCTATTTTACTTATCTAAACAAATATTTTAACAATTTCAATACAGGAACTAAATACTAAAGAGATTTGAATCTTAGTCTTTAGTTATGAGTTTTCAACATTTCTATAACCTATTGAGTCAGCTATTCTATAGGGAATACTGATAGTTAAACAAATGTAATTTAAAAAGGTAACGAATAACAGAAATAAAAATGTAACTGCAATAAAATAATAATGTACAAAATAAATTAAGATAAATAAAGTTACAAGAATTAGCCTCATGAATTAAACAGGAATTCTTTATTTATTTATCAGGCAGATAATCAAACGTTATGGTAATACAAGAATATTAATATAATTTTTTTTAATTTATAAGTCAATAAAATATATTAAAGAGATATTCCAGAATAAAAATTATTGGGTAAAAAGCAAATGCAGTAAATAAAAGTCACACTGTGATAAAATAAATATGGTGGAGGAGTAAAATTAGTTTAAAATATATGGTACCCAAAATAATTTCACAGATTATATAAAGAGCCTTTTTTAATTAATAATTTCTATTCAAGAAACCAGTTACTTAAGCACATTGTGCATGGCAATATTTATTTTGATATGGAGGAAATATTTAAGAGTAATTTTCAATTAGCAAACAAATTATAAGTAATTCCTAGTATATAAAAAAAGTAAGACACAGGTTTAAAATTTTGGAATTTAATAAAAGGGAAGTACAAATTACTTTATTTTTATCACGTAAAATGTATTTTGAAGAAAAAAAAGGTAATAAATTAATTAGGTATATTTTAAAAAATTATGACTTTAGATTTAAAAAATATCTCACAAATTTAAAAGTTGATGCATCGGCTGAAATAATTCAGATTCTAGAAGGAATTAGCCTGTGCATCAATGAAAATAGTTCACAATTACAAAAAACTTTTACTTTACAACTTTTTTTACTTTACAAAAAAAAAAAAAACCCATCAGACACTTATTTTCAAAAAGTAAAGACATCACCCAAGGTGATAAAAAAACATTTTGCAATAACCATTAGCATTGGATGAAAGAACAAATGTGAGCCATCAAAAGGACTTCAGTCAGGTTCAGGTTGAGAAAAAAAATTATGTAATAATTCTACATAGTTATCAGTATTAAGGCGTGAATACAAAATAAATTTTTTTCAATTTAACAAATAGATGTAAAACTATAATCAGAATAAGAACTGGATATGGAGGAGTCAAGTTTAGTATTTCTGAGTGATACGCTGAAGGCTATAAATTATATTCAAGTGACTGAATCTCAACTTACTTCCTTTTGATTACGATTTAATAAAGATGAAAAAAAAAAGTTTCAACAAGAAACAGTACACTGACTGTGCAGTTAAAAATCGATTCCTTGTTAATAATATTGCCAATAAATTATATATAGATCATTTTCTCCAAATTGAAATCCAATCTTTGGACAACAATTCAATTTTTAAACAGCACCAAACAAAATTTTCAAAGCAGCAAAAGGTAATGAGGAGAAAATTTTATACTACTATATATTTTATTTAATAGGCATTTCAAATATTTTTTTCTTTATTAAATTCCAAAAAGCAAAAAAAATGTAATTAATAATTTATGGAGTTCTTATTTTTAATGATAATATTTTTTATTTAATATGAAAAGAAATTTAAGTTAAAATGAGAAAATACCTTTTTTTAAAAAAAAATATGTGTATAGAGTCTTTCTATTTTTTTTAGTTTTTTCCCTTATTTACATGATTTCTTTTAGAGTCATATATTATAACATCTTTGAATCAATATTAACAAGTTTAAATATTTTTTCAATAGTTTAAAGCTAGTATAATATAAAATTACATCAAAAACAAACTTGTAAAATATAAATCATATCAAAAGTATTTTTAAGATTTTTTTTTACAATTATTCCTATGAAATAATTACAGCCTTTTAAATTCATTACAAACACTTGAGCTGCTATTTTATTTTTAAAAAATTTTTTTCTTAAAATCGAAACACATACTTATCAAAATAAATTCAGGTATGTTACATCAAATACAACAATAAATTTAAAGATAAAAAAGTAGGAAGTTAAATTGTTTTTCAAAAATTACAATTGTATTATTATAATCAAAAGCCATTTAATCCACAAAAATATTTTTTTATGTACAAAAATATTAATTTGCAATGGAAACGTTCCAAATATATCTTACAATTTTTTATTATTCATAAATTTTGCTAGCAAAATTGGCAATCAGATTGTAATGAAATCGATGTGCAAAAGAAATCCATATAGAAGCACATTTTAAATATCTGATCAAAGGAAATGCAATCAAAACAATTTTACAGTCTAAAAAGTACATATATATATATATATAAACATAGCATTTTAATTGAATTAACGTCAAAAATTAAATTACTTAACTTATAAAAACCATTCCCTGAAAGTTACTTTCAAGCATTGAAAAATTATGCATGTATAATACTATATACATGCATAATTTTTACAAGGAAAATCAAGAATATTTTAATCAAATGTTGAAAGATATATCATTGTAAAATTAAATTCTTGGTGTTAAATTTATATATATATATATATATATACACGCTTCAAATATCACGAAGTATATTTTACAGCTAAATTTATCACAATATTAAAAAATATATTGTTTTCTAGAATTTTTTTTTCATATTTTAAACAATCTTCTAAACATGTCACATGTTAGAAAGAGAATTTTCAACAGCTGAGTAGGATGTGATTGTAATTCATTTATTTATGCATTTTAATTCTAAATTTAAAATATATATGTCATTGTATACCAGAAAACTTTAATTTGCCTAGCAATATGTAACCATAAAAAAAGTATGAAAAGACAATTATTTCATTATTTTTTTTCTTCTTCTCATTAATTTCAGTATGTTTTAAGATTTCAGAGTGATTGTTCTCAAGTTTGGGGGCCATAACATAAATCAGAAGTTGTCTACCTATAACTAACTTTACAAACTAAATAAAGATTATTGACAATTTTTAGGAATAGATTTCATCTAACCAATTCTTAAAAATATCATAAAAGTGAATGTAGAAACTTTAACTGAAACTAATTAACAGCAGCAAAAAAGTGTAGTTATCTACTAAAAAGAAAATCACATTGTTTATAAGTGAAATAAAAGTGCGAATTTGTTTTTATAGTAAGTTTTATTTTTGTAAAGTTTATTATTTATAAATCTTATTTAATAAAATTAATATTTGCTTAAGAAAGCTTTTTCTAGCAAAAAAAAATCTTTTATGTGAACTTTTCTAAATTATTTTAAAATGTATTTTCAAACTGAATTCAAATTCCAAGATTTCAATTGATGCAACAATTCCTTAGAGAAAGTACTAAGAATAATCAAAATTACAGATGACAGAAAATCAAAATTAGTTTTTAAATTCAATTAATTTTTTTGATATTATATTCTATTTTATTTATCATTATTTAAAAACTAATAAATACAAATAAATTCTTCTTATAAATCAGAACTTCTAATATTTTAAATTATGTTCTTAAATGGGATAATACAAATTCATAGATTTTTTTTTTCTACATTGCTGCTGATGCAGAAAAAAATTAGTAAGTAAACTAGTATTAGTAAGCAAAAATAATTCA
This sequence comes from Argiope argentata, assembly GCA_026289955.1. Lineage (NCBI taxonomy): Eukaryota > Metazoa > Arthropoda > Arachnida > Araneae > Araneidae > Argiope > Argiope argentata. Next base: position 5,663,455 of record JAOUZG010016704.1, on the reverse strand, counting down.
AAAGTTATATTTAAGATTACATTAAAATTTAATTAAATACTTTTATTTTATCCTGAATTAATTTCTCATTCAGCTTTTAATTTTTGAAAATGAGGTGCAATTTCTTGTATGAATAAGTCATAAAAGGCTTACCCACATGTAAAGGATATGAGTATCATTTCAAAAATAGATTTCTTTGTTTATAACTTATAGACAAAAATCAGATAGAAAATTTGTAACATGAAATTATTTTATAACTGCTTGACGGATTCAATTTGTTAGGCATTAAAGCTAAAAACACTGAATAATTAAGAATCCCCTCCAATGGTAATGATATATCAATGAAAAAGTTGTAAAATAAAATGAATAAAAACAAATGTAATAAACATAGAAAATGTTGAAATTGAAACAAAATTGACCTGGCCATTATCGTTCTTCATAAAACCTAATAAAAAAGAAATTTTTTTTGATGCATCAAAAATTACACAATACTAGTAATCACACAGTAAAATTATTTATTTCATAAAACAATTATTATTAGATTATGCATAAATTAGAATGGATAAAAATAAATCAAAATCAAAATCAGTAAACTACAGCTGCACAGTAAAATATTGTTTCAGAGCTTTTTACTTCAAATATTTTTGTAACTAATATGTTAAATATAGATCTAACTTGTTATTCATGGCACATAATTTGAATTTATCCAATATTTTTTTATTATAAGCTTAATTATTATTTTTACTGGGAAAAATATTTCATATTTTTCAAATAGGATATAATATGCTGTTCTTTCCCTAATCTTTCACAGATATTAGAAAGAAAATAAATAATATTTCACCCTAGAAGGAATATATATATATATATATATATATATATTGTTTAGTCTGGGTTTTATTGATGCAACAGCCATTCTTGGCTATATTGCACCTAACTTCATAATTTTCTTTGTAGTCATTTATAATGAATGGCATGAAAACAAGCATGCAAATCTAAACAAGTAATATCTATAAGATGAATTTTCCTTCAGAAAGTGCATATCAAATTCTAATACTATTATAGATGAATTTACTAATTTCTAAATTTATGACAATCATAAATGTATACAAAAAGGAAACCTGTTTATTACTTAATTATAATATAAACTTTAAATTGACTGATTAATTAAATCACAAATTTTCACCATTATATATAACAGTAACTAAAGGACAAAAACAAACTTTAAGTAGAAATAACATATTTAAGTAGTATAATACATAATATACTTACAATTATGAAAAACTGAAATAGCCAGTAATAACGATGATGATAAGCACTATCAGAGCAAAGAGGCATATTATAGCTATGATCCTTTTCTGTAAAAAGTTGAAATTGAAAAAATATTACATTGAAAAATAATTTTAAATTTTTATTTTTTTAAAGTATCCAAAATTAATATTAAATTTCAGATGATAAAGCAAACTTTTCTACAAAAAGATTAAAATTTATACAGAGCAAAAAGATGAGAATGAGATTAATATTAAAATTTTACACCTGTCAGAAATATTTTTAATTTCAGTGCTAAATATGCATTATTTATAATTTCTAATTAAATAAAATGAATATGACACAAGTTACATTTTATTTTATTTCCTTTGAATTTAACATTGTAAGTATTATACATAATCAAGACTAATAGGATTTTTTCCACCCCCCACCCCAAAAAAAAATTGGCCGCAAATGTTTTTTCTTTTATTAGCAAAAAAGTCTTTACTTAAGACAAACTAAAAATTTACTCTCATATTTTTTCAAATAATGAATGGGACCTCCCCTCTTTGAATGTAAATAAAAACAGATTCTGAGAAAAAGTTTATAATCTATGATAAAACTAACATCTATTTTAAAATTCAATTTCATACATTTGTAATTGTATAACTTATATTTATGATTTTATTTAAGGCAATTTTATTCAAGCAATAATTTTAAAATATAATAATCTAATAACAGTGTCCAATTTAGAATGAGAAATTTCAGAAAGAACTTCATAATATTACCTGCCATTAAACAATGCCAGTTAGATTCATGTTTTACAAGCAAATTTATAATTAATGCTAATGAAAAAATACTTCATTTCAATATTTTTTTTTTATTTATACTGCAGATGTTAAATATATATTCCAAGTAAAAAATGTCTGGAAATTTATTTTTTTTTAAATGAAGTTTAATATAGAAGATAGCTGATAAAATATAATTAGTTACTGGAAAAGAAGTTTGATAATCAAAATCTTGATTACATTTGAAATTAATACATTTCATAATTAAGTTTAATAAAAATATTTTTTTCAACGTGATCACTGCTATTTTGATTTACAGACAAATGAAAAAAATTATGCTTGAGGGGAAAAAAATGCAATATAATATTTTACAAGTAGAAAGTTGCATGAAAAATTTCAATCGTTTAAATACTAATTATGAATTAAACTGGTAATAGTAAAATTCTTTAATAACAAATTCTTTAATAAAATTAATAACCTACATAAATTTCTATCAAACCTTAGATAATTACTTAATTGCCTTTACTCCAGTTACCTTCTAATTATGATTGCTCAAAGCATTTTTAATTTTTCTTTAAAATAAATTATATTCTTGTTTCAATGAACTGTTCAACGAAATGTTGTATTATTGTACACTAAAGAAATTATAATTGAAAACATCAATACATCAAAGAAAATTGCATTGGAATATTTAAATTTATTTATTACTTGACATTAAAAGAAAAAATTATTTTTTATTATGATTTTTGGAAAGACTTTAGAGTGCAGTAGAGTTTAATAAATGACACCAATTTTGATTATGATTTAACTACTAATGTAGTTTTTTTTTTAAATCTGTGATTATTTAAATAAGCAAACAGATTAAAAACCAGCATTTTATTTCAGAAACATTGATACAAATATATATATGTAGAGAACATGGCAGATTTGATAAAAGTGATTAGAATATAATTTATAAAAATATATTAACACATATAAATTTTAATAAATACATATAAATTAATTGTTTAAAACATTACAAATATCACAGAAGTTATTTTTGTCTTCCAATATAATTATGTTTTATAATCCTACTTTTCAATCTAGGAGTATCTTAGAAAAATGCCTCCTTAAATTACTAATAAAGGAATTTGTAATGAATATTAAATAAATTTCATGTTTTCTTTTTTTTTATAAAAAAAAAGGTAGATCATATAAACATAAAACAAAATTTACATAAACAAATTCTCTAAAATTTAATAAAACAAAATAAAAGTTATTAACAGAAAAAATAAAACACAAAGACTAGATTTATTTGCACTAGGGTGCAATTCAGAGATCACAAATAGGACAGTATTTTTTACTGCTCGTTAAAAAAAATTATCATTTCATGACAATTTTTATGCTAATTGATAAGCAGTAGTAATTAATAAAAGATTACTTAAAATGACTTTTACATTTTAAGTTGACTTTTAATAAAATAAAACATTTTTGTTTGCTCATATAAATTATACACTTAATAATACAAATTCCAAAATAAAACTGTAATATAATCACATTAACATATATAAAAACAAAATTTTCTAAAATACCATTACATGCAACAATATTCTCTAACAAATACATCAAAATATAATTTTAAATAATAAATAAATTTGAAAAAAAACCTACACACATTCAGTTTGGATTTACTATTTTAAGTACAATATTTTATGTCTTGAAAAGTATTGGTGTCCATAAAAAGAATTTCCAAGGCTCATGGAATTTTTTTTAAAAAAGTAATGCCAATTTAAAGTCTACTGGAACTTTTGTTGTCATAGTTACTTGCTTCCATTTAGAATTACATGTCATTATTATTTATCTTGGAAATAGCAAAAATATTTAAAATATAAATGCATAAAATAAGTGAAGTATAGTTTAGTTATGTCATTTAGTATTAAAATATAATGAGTTATAGTACCTATTTACCATAACAAACTAAATTAAAATATGAGTTTCATTGACAGTTCATGGTTCAGTCGCAAAAAATGAAACATGTCAAAATATTCACTACATTATATTAGAAATTGTGCTAAACTACTAAATTTTATAAATATCAAGCATTTTCACCTTTAAAAATTCAAAGTATAAAAGCAAATTGTGCAAAAATTTGAAGAATCACAATAAATAAAAGATCTGAGAAGAAATTATATTCTCATCATAAAAATAAGACTGAAGTGTTCGATTAAGATATGATAACTATAACAAGAATATTTATGCTGATTACTGATAAAGAATTCTTCAAATAGAATCCAAAGTTACATTTATTGAATATTACAATGTAACTACAATTTAGAATATCACTTAAGAGCTGGCAATAAATTAAAAATATAATTTGTTCTCTGCTCATTACTTAGCAATGTTGCATGTCTCCCAAAATTTTATTTAAAAATAATATACAATGTAATATCTTAATAAAAGTTTTTGTTTAAATAATAAAAATCTGGTGAAACTCAGTTACCATATTTTGCCTTAAAAAATCATATTAAGGAAACCCATACTTTTAAAGACAATGAATTATTTCACTTCCAAAGGAAAATAAGATTTTTAAAATGGAATGTTTTTATCACATTAATATTGTATATTAACTGTACAAAAATTCTAAATCATGCATTCTTTTAAGCTTTTGCAAGATATCAAAACTATAAATTAATCATTAAAACATATTAAAAAAATAACAGAATTAAAATTTTCAAAAGCAAATAAATATTAGCAATAAAATAAATATTTATGATTATAAACAATTTTTTTTAATTCAGTGTCCATGCAATCTTATTGATAATACAAATCTTTATTATGTTCATCAGAAATGCATGCACTCCTTCAATATATATATATAAGAAAAAGAGATCCATGAATAAAACAATAAGTAAATATTTTTTTCTTTAATCCCCCTCCCAATAAAAATTTGTGTGAAAATGGTTCTCTTATTTAAAAATGCATTTGTTGTTTGTTTTATCAAAAGTGAGATATTTGAATTTTTATTAAATAAGTTGAATATTGTATTTATTGTTAAATGGTAAATGAAGTATTTTAATGGCTATAAAAAAACTAGGTAAGAAAACTTGAAAGCCATTTTTCAAAGTTTAAATTACGAAAACGATAAAGAAAGAGAGCAATGAAAAAATATCTAACTCACAAAAATTCTTTGCTTCGCCATTTGAAACACATTATAAAATATTTTCAAAGCAAAAATTTTGGAAATACTAAAAATTCAACAGCTGCTTTTCAAAGCAATTTAAAAATGATGAATTTTTCTTGATGGAATTATTATTCCCCTTATTGCTTATAAAATCATATATTTGCACATTAATAAAAACGATTTTACTGGAAAGGTTTGTAATTTACAAACTAACTTTGTAAAAGTAAAAGAATCAATATTATCAAATTCATAAGAAAATAGATAAAAATAATTATCACTTCCCATCAAAAAATTGTTGTAGAAAGAATAATTTTACAGTAATATTTTGAAACATATCTTCATTAAATTGTTAACACATTTTTAAAGCTTCCTTATTCAATAATTAATAGAAAATAATGCTTATGATCTAAAGTACTTCTTCATTACATTATAAGTCAGCAAACAAAAGAAAACATAGTGCACAATCAACGTTCATTCACAAATCACAAGAAAAAGGTGAAAAATCAAAATGCTATAAGCATTGAACCTCCAAAAAAATGATAAATATATAAAAAAAAGCATAAATAAAAGCACTGTAACAGCTTTAATCCCCATTATAGTATCTCTTTCACTGAAAAACAAAAAGAAAAATAAGTTTTCATTGCCAATAAAGATAATTTTTTGTTAGTAGCACCAACATTCTGAAATGGTTATTTTCAATATGTTATGCATAAAATCCAATGATTAATCCCAGAACTAGCACCACAATCGCTATAATAATGCACAAAATGATGATTTTCTAAAAAATAAAAAAAAAGAATAAGGAAATAATAAATAAAAAAGCAAAACAAAAAACACAATATGAAATAACAAAATACTAATATGTAATAAAAGAAGCAAACTTAAAAAAAAGATAAACTTAAACTAATAAAAATAGAGATTTTTTTTTAATACAGCTAATGAATAAATATAAAATATTGTTAAAGAATACAAAGAAATTCAAATTTATGTTTCTATCTTTCTGCATCAATAAATACAAAAAAATTACATGTTATATCATGCTTAATTCTTTTAGCAGAGATACTATTAGTAATTTTACTACATAGAAATATATAGCTTCAATTGAAATTTGATAAGAACACATGCTTATGGAAAATCAAAATTCAATTATTTCCAATTATAATAACGAATATACTTTTGAAAATTGCACTTTATGGTGTAAAATGAATTTATATAACATGACAGGAGGTTAATGAAAACTTTGATAATGCTGAGAAATTTTTATAGGGCATGCTTTTTTAATCATTTACTATTAATTAACAAAAATCTATTTTTAACTTAATTCTTAAAATGATACAGTATATATAATTATATCTGATTCTTAAAACAATTTAACCACAATCAATTCTAAAAAGTGCACACAAAAAAAAGTACTGTATAAGCATTTTTAAATATTATCAAAAACTATGCCAAACAATAAATAATATTTAAATATTTTTTTTAAAAAAATTAGCAAAATAATATAAAGCAAAAAATGCATACATAATCTAATTTAAAAAAAAATTCACCAGTATACTATGTCTCATCAGATTATTTTTCAAATAACGATAACAAGAGCTAAGGGCAAATTTTTCTTCTTCATGAAAACATTCATGGCAAAAAAAAAAAAAAAGGAACTCTTTAATAATCAATTAGAATAATTATTTCTTATGTAGTAAACATTGTCTTCTCCACAAATAATAAAAGCAAATAAGTGTGTGTTTTGCTGCTTTAAAAGGTAGACTATTACATCATAGAATTAACAAATATAATTTGACGAATGAAAGTATGCATCTTGGAGAGATTTTTTTTTAATTTTAATTTTTAATATTTTAGCAAAATTCTAGGGTTATTGAGAATAGTTTTCAAAAAAAATTTCTAAATTCCAACAATTTCTTTAAAAAAATATTATACTTAGTTTTTTTTATTATTGTTGGTTTATTATTTATTTAATCTTATTACTGTTTATTCCTTTTATTATTTTACAAATTTTTTTTATAATTGTAATAAATTTTAACCATTTTTATTATTTCTACAAATATTTAGTAATGTGATTTCCTTACAATGTTGAGAGCTATGAATGATGATTATACAGATCTTTTTATATTCTTTGTCACTATAGAAATTATTGCTTATTCCCCATTTATTTCATCACTTTTGGGGAATAACTTATTTTAATCAAAATATCAGATATGCTGAAAGATTAAGCTTTTTTATTCATGTATCAGTGCAGTGAACAAATTGTTGGATATGCACATACAAGGAAATGTGTTGCTCTATTTTAATTTTGGAATCATTTTCATATTTTATTTTAGGAATAAAAAAGTAGAGCTACAGATCCACATAAAATGTGTAGATGGCAGAAAAACTATAAAAGTCTATTGTTTTAACGGAGCTCTGTATCATTTATTTTTATCAAAAGATAAATTTTATAATACAGTAAAATATTATAATTATTTTTATTATAAACGCACTTAATGCGATAAAAGTAAATAAAGAACAATGATTCAAACCTTACCTTTCGAGCCTTACTTTTGTATTTTACAGCTCGACTTATATCACTTGCAGCACTGACAACAAAATTTTCTGCATTCTGCACATTGTGTTCAATTCTATCCATAAGTTCACCCTAAGAATAATATATAATTACTCTAGTGCATGAACTAGATATATGTGTGTGTGTGTGTGTGCATGCGTGCGCATGTATGTGTGTTTTATTGCCTTGCTGACAGAAAAAAAACTTTCTTAAAGTGAAGTGTGTGTGTATATATTAAGAACAATGCAGTTTTCTCTGTGATCCAGTACCTAATTTTTTTATTTGTAATTAATTTATACATTTCAGCTAAATGATTTTTTTAAAGACAATTTTTGCTTTTCATTTTTTAAATATAATCAGAGGGGTTTTTTTATATAAAATATCATTTATATAGATCCTTTTGTTAATTATCAGAAATTACATATCAACATTATTGTGATGAACAATAAAATATGTAATGCATTTTAAAGATAGATCCAATTAAATGTTCAAAATAGAATGTATGAAGATAGTGTAAAATTTAAATCAAGTTTGTGATTAAGTAATCATCTTTAAAAAAATGAGTTTAGTCAGATTTCTCGTTTTCATTAACAGTAATAACAATAATTAACAGATTTTATAATAATAATAATAATTCAAATTAATACTTTGTAAACAATCCAAATTTAATTTTGAAATATTCTTTGGCATTTGATTTGATTGATTTCACTTTGTTCAATATATAACATTATTTCACTTAAAAAATATTCCTTTCAACATACATATTGTTCAATAAGCAAGTTTAATAATAATTATTATTTTGATTTATTTCAGCCTTTTGGTTTTTCATATTTTACTATGAAGTTTAAAAAATGCAAAATTTTGTTTTCAATATCCAAATGGAAAATTCAGTTTTAGTTTAAGTTACTTTACTCATATTCATTATTTCACATTTTATTATTCCTCTGAACTTGGTCACACAATTTTTACTTCAATCTCATATAAATAGTTAACTATTCTAAATCATTATTCACTATAATTAAATGAAATATTGAATTTTTGATCATCTTTATATAGATATGAAATTAATTACTGTGTTATTTTAAACCAGAATTAGAGAAACCTTTTTTTTCTTCCCACCTCTATTGGTGATGTCTTTTCACTTTCTTATTGGAAAAAAAGTGCTTCCACACTTTCTGCATATGCCTTACAAGTAAAGGAATTTCGCTCCATTATTAACTGAAATGCATTGCTTAGTTTCTTAAAAATTTTATGGATTTATTTTGGCAAACAGAGATCAATATAATTAAATAATTCAAAGTTCTATTTTTATTTAACTTATGTTCAGTTTTCATATAAAATAACAATTACAAAAATGGTATAGAATCCTATTGAAAATATTAATTTCCAGCATTCATCAATTTTTCAGAAAAGAAAAGCAATTTACCTGATTTTCAATCAGAACAGCCATATCCACAAACAAATCATGTAGTTCACGAATGGTTTTCTCAAGTTTTATAATATCAGCATGACGGTTTTCAATGTCTGCCACAGTTTGTCTAGCCTTTTGAGTCTCTATGACAATCTAAAAAAAAAGCCGGAATCAGAAGTTTACAAAAAATATTCTAGAAAAAATGATTTAGTCGATTAGAAATTTTTATATTATTGTTACTTTACTAAGTAGAAAAGCTACAGTACACTATTTATTTTACAATTATCATATATTTTAATTCAATTTTTTCTATAATAAAAATATATACATTCAATAAATAAAAAAAATTAAAATTGCTTCTGATATAATTGTCCAACAAATTGTTTTTCCATAGACAATGAGAAAATCATAATATAATTACAATTATTTTGTAAATTTCATACTCATTTAATTATTTTTATCCATTTTTTTTCTTTCTATCAACCAGAAAAATTTAATTTAACTTAAAACTTCATTTCACAAAAACTAAAAATATTTGTTAATAATGTATTTAACCCACCCCTTGAGTAAACACAGCTGGATTTCCACTTTCTAACATTTCTTCGATTTCAGCATCAGTTTTTGAGTGACCAGCTGCAAGAAGGATATATTATTAAAGTAATCCATATAAAACAAGAAATCATTAAAAACTTTGAAATTGGATAAAACTAAAAGCATTTTAAACAAAAGAATGGTGCATTATTAATTATACAATTGTGTCATCTAATTTTAAATATAAAACACTCGATATTAAAATGAGAAGCACAAACTATGTATAGTTCCATTAATTAGAGTGAACATTCATAACATAAGATATTGAAGGTGAATCTATTATATTTATAAGTTTTAAAAACAAAAATTCAATTATTTTTTTTATTCAGTTAAGCTTTAGATTTAGCAAAGTCTATGCTTGATATTTATATAATTATGTCACTCATACTTTGCACAAAATAAAATAAATCTTTATTTTTAAAAAAAAAAACTTTAAATATTTGAAAGAAAATAGTTTTTGAAAAAAAATGTCAAAAGATAGCTTTAGATTGAGTTTCAATTTATTTATTATTAGCAAATGCTTCTTTATTACTTTTTTCTGCTTTATTTTTTAACTATAGATTCAAAATAAAAAAGAATTTAAATAAAATAAAGTAACTTTTTTTGCATTTGATCAAAAGAAATTGCAAAAAATTAAAAAGTCTTCACATAAACAAAAGATAAACATAATATTGTAAGTAAGAATATCTGGACATTTCCACTTTTTAAATTTACAAATTATAGCACAAAATTATCAACTAAACAACTACTGTTTCACTATAATTTAATCTCTAATTTTTCTTCCCCCTAATAATTGCTATCTAAATCATTTTCACAAATATCATTTTCACTAAAAATAGATTCTATGTATTACCATTTAAATAATTTATGCTCGTTATCTATTATCTGCTTCTATTCCAGAATGGCCAATTAGAGGAGGTTCATGAAAATTCAAATGCACCTATCAAGGTGTGGTGGCACACTCAAATAGTAACAATTTAATAATTTATACCTTATTCTGTTGTTTTTTGTTTATGCATAAATAATCAATATATTAATTAAAAACTTTAATGTGCATTTTAAATTCACAATAAATTTATATAAATAAAAATAAATCACCAAATGTGTTGCTAAGCTCAAAACTCGAGAAAGGCTTGACCAATTAGGATAATTATTTTTTTAATGTTTTTGTTAAGGCACAATTAAGCCTCTAGTACAGAAAAAAAAGGAAAAATTCTGAGGGAAATAATAAATATGACACTTTTTTTACTTGCCTACAAAAATCTTTATTTCTCCACTGCCAAATGAGTAAGACTTATGTTTGTTTTTAGTCCACAATAATGAGGTTAGGCTTAAAATGTTTGGACCAATTATTTCAAATAATTCCATTTATTTTCATTGTGTTTGATGCATTTAAAAATAAGCATTGTTAATGAATAGATTTTTTGGATCCATTTTGAAGAAATTTTGAATTAAAATAAAACAGAATAAAGAAAATTTAAAATTTAAAATCTGTATGGCATTACCCTAACTGGCATAGAAAATTCATGCATTTGGGTAACTCCAATTGGCATTGAAAATCCATACACCAATGTGTTGTAATCATCGACAGCTGTGTATTCATTTTAATTAAATGTTTTAAAAATATGTGTATAATACTTATGCAGCTATCTCAATCTCGATTGATAAATAAAATGGACTTGACTAGATTTTTAAAAAATATGAACTTGGTTTGTGGTAACGCACAGTAAATAAATTATTTTTAGGATAGTTGTTGGTTTCTCCATGCATACGAAGTCACAAGTAAAAGCTAGTTTTAAATTATTTCTACAATAAAAATTCATAAACATATTTTTAGAAGGAATTGTATAGAAATTGATAAATATATGTTTTTTTCTAAAAAAGACTATCAAATATTATTAATTTTATTCTTCCAATTAAAAAGGGAAATACTCACTTATATCTAATTGACGCTTTATTCTATCTTTGCAACGTTCACGATATTCTACTTGGATGGTATTGTATGCTGACATGATATCAACAAATCTCCTAGACAAAGCTGATTGCTAAATATGAAATAATTTTTTTGATTAAAAAGAGAGAAGATTACAAACACCAAACAATAGTCATTTTCTACTCTAATGCTTCTTAAAAAATCAACTTTAGATTTTAAAAAATTTCAATTTTTATTTTTAAAATAAATATGACAAAATATTAATCTTCTACATTCCTATGGAATCTAAATGATAAAGTTTAATGCCATTAAACATAGACATTCAGTAGAAAACAAGATTTTTAATTAAAAATCTTGTAACTATTAAAAATATTAATTCCAGAAGAATTGTATTTTAATCATTATCAAATTAAGATATTACTATTGAATAAATTCAAAAACAATTATGTCTCAAAATAAAGATTTTTTAATATATCATTTTGATTATCTAAAGTTAATTACACTGAAGTAAAAAAAAAAACCCTAATAATCTATGTTTTTATTAAATGTTGAAACCTTATATGCATAACACAATCAATAAATTATACAATAAAATGATCAACGGACCAAAGGAATTAAATACATAAGATTAAATTTATAAGTTTTAGTAGAATTGAAAAATTAAGAATGCATAAATAATATATAATAATTAAATAACTTAACAACAAGAAATACAAATATTTGATTAAATCCTATCTTCTAACACTATTCTGAAGAATTTACATATATAAACTCCAGCAAGGTAAAAAAAAAAAATGATATTATAGAGAAATACACACACCTGTGTTTTCCTCATACGGAGATCAGCTGATGTACTATTTACATGTTCCAATTGTTCAATATTTTGTTCCATCACTATTATAAATAAAATTATATTTTCATTATGTAAAAACAGCAAAATTATATTAATGATACACAAAGATAAACAGAATCATACAAGCTTTAGTAATTAAAAGAACTTGCAAATCAACCTTTTAACTAGCCTCATCTTTCTCATTTATATGCTGCCCCAAACCAAAAGAAATTTAATTGAAATTCTAGACAACTGAAGAAATTCATACAATGTCACGTTTAAGATCAGTTATTTTTTTTAAAGAAATTATATGATTTTCCTTGTTATATTTCCATTTATTCAGATTTTTTTTAAGAATTTAAATTTTATTGAAACATGTCATTTTTGTTTTCAGGCAAAGATTTTTAAAAAATATTGTTATTAACAGTTGGCCTATTTCAAGTAGTTAAAAAATAAAAACTTTGTAAAATCAGATTGAATCCGATAATCTCTATATAACAAACAAATTTAAATCTAATAGAACATTTTAAAAGAAATTAATAAATTTTATGATTATGTTATCAAATATGTTATGAAATCACAGTTGCTCAATACCTAAATTTAGTCCAGTTTTGTTTGAATTTGCTTTCTGCTTTTATTTTTTTCTCTGGTTATATCAAAAATTAGCATATGAAATTTAATCAGTTCCAAAGAAATGATAAACTTTTCCAATGCATATCAGTTTTTTTATATATCGAAAGAATTAGTAAAGCATCTTATGATAAGAGGCTTTACTTAACTTTTCCTTAGTAACATTAGAAGGTATATTTTTACTGCATTCAAAATAGTTAAGGTTCGATCTTTGTAAATTTTATATTAAATATATGAAAATATTCCTTATATGTATTATTAAGAATTCTGATTTTTTAAAATTTTACTTTAACTTATTTTTGTTTACATAGGATATTTTACAAAGAATGGCCAATAAAAAATATGTGATAAAATAAGTGCAAAAGTACAAAATAAATTTAATGAAAATATTTCTTCTTTTTTTTTAAGACAAGTAGATAAATACATAAAATTGCGACCACATTTTTACAATATGCTAAAAAAAGATTTTTATAATTTCACAAGTAATTTTTATACATTAGAACCTGACTTACTGAGCATAATTCTTCCTCATAGGATAAAAAAAATAAGAAGATAATGCATTAAATTCCTAAAAAATATTTTTAACAAATTTATAATACAAGTCTTTTTACAAGTTGGGTAAAGACATTAACCTTTTATCTGTATCTCAAAATTTTCTAAAAATTCAACAAAGCATTAACATTAAATAAATTTGTAGCGCACATAGTTATTGCTCCATTAGGATGATACTTTTCAACATACTATGGAAAAATTCATCAAAATTTCAACATTTCCCTTATTATATAACATATAATTAAATCTCAATAAAATATTGTTGGTTTGCTGAGACTGTAACCTCCTCAACACCTTACTGTAATGCAGTGTTCTTCAGTTGTCAAATCATGGTTATAGTCTTCCAATTCATCAATATAATTCCTATCTACTTCAAATTCTATAACCTCGAACAGAAACAAAATCTAGTGGACTACAGACACTTCTGCAAATATTTTGTTTTCACATTCAACCATACTTCCTAGACAAAATTTCTTTTGTGCAGAAATAAAAGTTCTTTTTGTGATCCTCTACAATGCCTAGTCAATCATTCTAAGGCATGCAAAAATATGAAAATGGTCTTTTCAAAACTCTCTGAAAATTACATTGGTTCCTTCAATTACCTTAAAGTAATGCTGAAAGAGTGCTTTAGAGCAGAGCTTTTTAAAATTTGAAATCACCAGTTACATTAAAGAAATCACGGTAGGAGGTAGGAATAAAATCTTCACTAATTTAAATTTTTCAAAGAGTTCACCATCTATGCCTGATATTGGACCTCTATATGACATTTAACTTGCTCTCCAAACTTTATACTACTTGACAGTTCATGGATTGTCCAAATTGTAAATGAGCAGCAGTTCTATTTACACAAAGCAACAGCATACTAATGTTTCCTGCCTTGGCATCATTTTCTTCAGGGTTAAATGTGTAAATACAACTAAACTTTAAACTAGAAAAATTATGTAATAAAATGTCTTGAATGCAATTTTCACAAGGAATCATAAAATGTCACTTGAATAAGCACTATGGTGCTAACAAAATGTTTCTTTGACTATAATGTTTGCCTTGTATGTTTAAATAGCAGTGTTGTAATTTAAAGTATTAATTCATTTATATTTGTGCTCAAAAATTACTTATTGAAATGTTCTTTTCTCATATCAAAACATCAAACCAATGATACCTACAGAAACTTTTTTTGAATGTTATTTATTGTACATTTTACAGTTCCAATTCTTATTTGAAAAAAAAAATCTGACAAATAAGAGCATGAAAACAAAGATCCTCTATGCAAAGTCACAGTGTCTACTTTTCACTTGTTATGCAAAACATTGTTATTAAAGGGGGGCATTTTTTTACATTTTTGTTTGCTCATTATGTGAGGTGCTTGTAAAATGAAGTTTGAATTTATACAATTTTATAAGTATTTTATTTTTTACCTTATAAGTGAAAATGCAAAAGCAACATACTAAAGTAAAAGCAAAAAAAAAAAAAAAAAAAAAAAACCTATAAAAAAATTTACAAAATATATGAAATACCATTTACTTACATTTTAATTTTTGTCTGACTTTGTTTGATAATCGTTTAATATCTGCCATTAAATCTTCAAGTTCTTGTTTAATTTCTGGGGTAAAGATAAATAATTAAACAGAAAGCAGAAACATGTTTAAAACTATATAAAAGAAATGGTTATCAAAGCATAAAAGAAATCGAAAGACTAGTTAAAATGACAAAAAAATCATGTAATATAATTTGAATTTGGAAAGATTATTATAAAAATAACTAGACAATACAATTATTGTGTCAAAAATTTATCTATATCAAACTTATGAATGAGGCAATCCCTTTGAAAATTATGATTTTGTACACAGAGTATTTGTTCAATATGGTAAGTACTTGTAACTAAGAAATATCTTTACTGTCTTCATTATTTGATTCAGATTTCACTAAAATTAAAGTTACTTATTTTTTTAACAGAAAATAAAATTCATAATCCTTCAAACTGAAAAACAAATATGGTAGCTATCTCAAAATTTATGCATGCATGAAAACTAAATTAATTAAATCGCATTAAAGTTATTTTATAGAATGATTTTTAAATTAACTAAATAATAACCAACATTAAATTTTTCTCATAAACACTATGGTACAAGGATTTTAATCCCAAATATTTTGCAAGAAAGGCTTAAATATTATCTAGGTATTATATAAAATGGTATTAGTTATCTTAAAAAATTTAGAATTTAAAGAAACCTAGAATCATTTGCATAATAAACATAATTACAAATTTAAAAAAGTTTTTTTTTTTTTACTTTCATCAGTTGAAGGAGCAGAAAGAATAAAACTGTGTTTCTTTTTCACTTCTTCCACAGTAGCACTGATCTTATCCAGACTTGTTGAAATATCTTCCACCTGGGAAGGAAAAGGAAAAGTTTTATATAATATAAAAAATTGAATTAAAAAAATATTTTAAGATATAAATTTAATTTAAAATAAATGGACACTAAAAATTTATATATTTCAAAGAAAGAGAAATTATTTCATAAGAAAAAGGCACATGAGTAAAAATATTACCATTAAACCTAACTATGGCTATTGATTAACTGAGCTTATTACAGAACTTTTCCTAATTTGAAAGAAATAAACCATATTTGATGCATATGTGAGGTGAATTTGTAAAGTGAATCTGCATCAATGAGGTGAATCTGTTATTATTAATAATAGTCAGTTATTAATCATACTAATTTGCTCTTCTATCATAATGATAACAATATGCATAAGCATTTAAAATCAGCACAATGCACAATCAGCACAATCAGTAAAATCAGCACATTACACTTAACAAATTTTGGGTACTTTTCCATTAACCAGGAGCAAACGAAAAATCGCCAAATGATGCAGAATTGTGCCAAATTTCTTTGCTTGTTTTTCGATTGTGAGTGGATAACGGAAAAGTACCAAATTTTGTTAGTATCTCACATTTAATTTTATGTATTGCCACAGTTAAATAATATATTTTAGAGTCTAAATATACATTCAAGAAAAATGAATAATTTTACAAAAAGTATAAAAAATTTTGAGAATACAAATTTTAAAAAAATAATAAAATTACTTCATTGAAAAAATCAGCCATGTAACTGTCTGTGCCATCCACTGTAATTGTAATATCATTGTTGACTTCATAACTATCGTTCAGTGCCTGAAATTAAAATGCATCATAAATAATTAATATTAAATAAAATATTTATTTTTTGATAATCATCACAGATCACAAACTTCAAAAACACATTAAATTTTCTTTTTTAACTTTAAGTAAATATATTTAACATAGTCTTCTAATTATAATATAATACTGTGAAATCAATAAAAAAATATCCTGCAAAAGCTACTCCAAAAATTTGGACTAGAGTTTGTCAACTTTATTTAAATAAGAGTAAAATATTTATGACTTTTGAATCCCTAAAAGTATTAAAAGCAAAAAGGGTAAATTTTTCAAATAATTCATATATAAAGTAGTTGAAAGACTAATGTTATTTGATTGACTCAATACTTGATGATTCATTCAAGTTTAAATATGTTTCTTAAAACAAATTGAATTCTGGAAATCATTGATTAAATTTCAGATTCTGTAATTAAAGCAATTGATACAAATATTATTTTCAAATAGTATTATTGGAATAATAATGTATTTTAATTTGTCAAGTGTTTCATACTTAACAAATTTATATTGTCATATAATGCCCATTTATAAATTAATTTCCATAGCAATAACATCAGAATATGCAAGTGATAATGAAAAAAGAATTGCATAATATACATGCAATTATATTTTAAAATTAAAACTAACTCCAATTTATTTCCAAAGCTTTATCTTAATTTAGCCAATGGTAACTTCATTCTAAAATATTCTCTTATTTTCTAATCCATTCCACTAGTTCTAGTTAATTAATTCAACAGAAGCTTTATAAAATTGCTGAATCAGTAAAAGCCAACTGATTCCCACACTCCACGTAAAGGGATAAAAATCATCCAGCAAAGCACATTCCATTAAATGATCCCTATTATTAACTTGCACGAAAAAAATTAAATGAGCTTTTCGTCATTCCTTTTTGTGTTGTGCTCGTTGCTTTTTCTTGTGTGTAATGCCTGCTTCCTGTGATGGAATAAAACAAACTTAAAAATTCAAAGTGTCGTCTGTGTCTTTAAAACCACCTCCTGCTTTCAAAAAATAATAATGTTATTATATATATAATGTAAATGCCTTTTAAAAACTGAAAAATGTTCATGTGCATCAGAAAGATATTGAATAAATAATTACAAATGAAAATAAGTGGTTGAATTGCATTAGTGCAATTTTTAACTCAGCACGACAAAGTCTGGAAGCACACAGAATTAGTAAATTTGTAATATATATAAAATTTATTGTATATATTCAAGAAAAAAAAACCTTCACAATCATGATTTTTTTAAATGATGCATTGAAATCAGAGAAAGGAATGATCATTAGAGTCTAGGTCAAAAACAACAGCTTATCCAAAAATTTATAGAGGATAATCTGCGACTCATCAAAAATAAAAATTTAAAAAATACAAAAATTAGACACATAAATCAGACATGTGAGCCATGGTTGACCCATCCATTCAGGGCAAAATGTATGTTATAATAGAAGAACTGCAATTCCAAATAAGCCACAGTTTTACCAGATGTGTGTCCCACTAAACCTTGTAGTAAATGGGTCTTCAAAATAGATAAATGCATAGGACTGTTCATTCGTAGGAAAAACTGATATTAACATAGGAGGACAAGAATGAATTTAAATGGGCTGTCAAAAGCTCATCTTCTTTATTAATTCTTTACAAAGGAGAGATTGTACCGGGCATAGGTAACAAGAAACATTACATATTCAACATGAACAATGAAAGCTAGCATAAGCAGGGTTATCGTCTGGAAAATGTCTTCTCAACACGAACTGGTTTCTATTGATCTTTAGGGAAAGCAAAATAAGATTATTTAAAAAATATTTATCTTCCAATTAACCACATACACTTCAATGTATAGTTGATTTGCTCTAAATCAAATAACATCCTCTAGGTACTATAATGTAGTACCATTGTACCTAAGTTTAAATCCTTATTTAAAATTTGGATGAACAACAAGATTATAGTATATCTATACCCTCTATATCCTTCAGGTTTGAATTCAATTGAGAATATGAATGACATTCATCTGCAAGATCTGCATCATGCACCTCTTGACAACTGCAAATGAAACAGGTCTGGGTACTTTTACATTAGCTGGCCACAAGCAAAAAATCGCCACAGAAATTTGTAGGAATTCTGCATTATTTAATGATTTTTCACTTTAAAATCACTGCAAGAAATTTGGAGAAATTCTACATTATTTGGTGATTATTCACTTACAAACGATAAAAAAAAAGTACCCAGATCTAAGTAAATACAATTTTCATATCCTTATGAATGTATCCAAATATTTTATTATTTTCAGCTGTTACAGTTACTGTTCCAATTGTATGTAGATGGATGAAACTCTGAACATTAACTAGAAATAATATCAATGAATCTTTTTGTAAAATCTCAATCCAATTATAGAATAGTTAAAAGATCAATCTTATTATCCATGATTTACTTGAAATATATTACTTTGTAAGATAAATATTTCTATTAAAAAATTGCCTTTTATATCAAGATAAAACTGGGGCCAAATAAAATGAAGCCATTGTTATTAGTTTAAATGGGAAAACATCTTTTTAAAAACATACATGATAAATTGTTACAAAAATTTCTGGAGAAAATAAGCCACCTAATTCTTATATTTTATATTTGGATACACTGTTTGCATAGAGTTATTTTCTAAAAAGAAACATCGACACAATTTTTTGCATATTTCAATCAGTATACTGATTTCTAAATCGCATTCTATCATGGGAAATGTCACACAAAACAATAACTTGCACTAAAATATTTCACTTGTAATCTGCACATTATTAAAACAACAAAAGGATGCTGTTAATCCAAGTATCTTCAGAAATAATAAGAAGCATTAAAATGGTTTTTTAAATACCTATATAAAATATATGACCCAAATGAATTATTCAAACACACTAAGTTATCAAAGGAACTATATGTAAAAAAGAAAATAATGGAAGGCCAAATATAAAAGAACTCTAAAATGCTGGTGGAAAGTGCAAAGATAACATGCTACTTTTAACAAAGCCAATGCATCAACCTCTGACCAGCAGGTAAATTTTCAAGAGCCAAAATTAAAGACTATCATAACTGCAGAATCTGTAAAATATTGATTAAAAAAATTGACTGAATTATTTTTCTCTTTTCAATTCAAGAAATTAAATACCTTGTGCATCTCCTTTTTTTTTTTTTATTGGTCACAGATTGCTTACCTCAGAAGCACTTAAACTTGTTCCTGGCAAAAGCTGAAAGGATTCCTCAGGTTCATTCTGCCATGTCATGTTCGTTGCACATGGCTATAAAATAGAATTTCCATTAAGGTGATAACGGAAGTAAATTATCATATCCTGCCATCGGTTTGCAGTGAAAAGTTTATTTAATACGTATTTTTAATACAAACTGTTGCAGTCTAAGTACTCTTCGAAGATTATTTGCATAAAATCAATCAATAGATTGTAGAAGAAAAGACCATATTTCAATTTAGTTTGAATATGGAAAGTAAAGATCTGAAATAAGAAAGAGACAAGATAGCAAGTAGTTATTAGTAGTGCTTGTTTCTAAGTTATTTGGCAATACAATTATGAATCATTCTGGACAAAATACAGAAGCAAAACAGTTTAAAGTTTTGAGAAAGAGCAAACATCATCTTTCTCATTTTTTTTTTATTTCTTTATACATGCTTAACAATCAATTGCAACACATATAAAGAAAAGTAACAACCAGACAATAACTTACAACAAATACATTGGACAAACAAGGATGAAAAAGCTTTAAAGCAACTATCTATAAGGATACAATTCTTATTTCCAAAAAAGAGAGAAATAGAAGTAAAGAAAACCACACTAAATATCATTCATTTAATTATGTAATGTCTCTGAATGAAAATATTTTATTAGCAGAAAAATCATTTGAATTTAACAAAAAACACTTTAAATGTTGAAATGACAGGTCTTGCAAATAGAACAAAAAGATAGTTCTGGAAGTGTCAATATCAATACTGATTAATTTTTAAGAGGTATATAAAAATAGTTTGCACCATATCACTACTTAACAAACTATGCCACTCAACTCATTCATAAAAGAGAAAACTAAATTTTGTCAAATAAATAATTAATTTTTGGTAATTTCAGACTTTTTAGTCCCCAGTTTTATAGTGAAATAAATTAGAGATTAATTATATTGCAAAATGGTTGCATTATATATATAATGGAGTTTAGAAATCTTACATCTTAAAATTGCCAAAGTAACTAAATGCAATAAATACCTAAAATAATCAATTCTTTATACCACAAATACAACATGTACCAACATACCAGATATGATAATACAGCTTCATGTTCATATTAAATGTGAATGGAAAAAATCAGAACCCATTTTTTCTTGTTCTAAAAAAGTTAGTTTATAATTTGAAAATTTTGAAATATTGGAAAAAATCAGAAAGCCTGTTATTTATTGAAGAAAAATTAACTTAGTTTCAATGATAAATTACATGATGAAATTAAAAAGTAATAATAATTTAAAAATATAATTTCAAGATTTACATGTCAATTTGGGGTATCGAAATATATATTAAATCAGCAATAGCATATATAATTAAAATATTCTCTAGAGTTGAAGCAATATTTTCAAATTTCGGTTTTAAACTCTTGATAAAAATTGTTTTCATATCCTTTTGAAAATCATATCATTCCTACTTATATGTAGATTTTCTTAATACAAAATTAAATAACTTTTTAGTTTTTGAAAATTTAAATAAAAGAATTAAGTTTACTCATTTTTAAATCAATTTTTTTAGACCAAAAAATTACTAGAAAAAAATCATTAGATTTTAGGATTTGTAGAAATAATCCAAATTGTAAAAAATGCAAACAAAATATTTTTCCACATCACAAACCAAATAAATTATTGAACTTTAAACCAACTGCCAATCTAACAATTACTTTTTATAGAAAAAGTATACTTTGCATAAAAAATCATAAACATTATTATCTTTTCACATTACAGGGGAAAAGATTCATAAAAATTGGCATTCCAACAATTTCTATTGAATTTTAACCTGTAAATTACATTTTAAAAAGTTTTGATCAAGGTTAGAGATGTAATAATTTAAAAAAGCTGTAACTAACAATATATCTTTTATTTCTTCGATATTGGAATAAATAAATACGTATATTAAATCACATATGACTCATTAGTATAAAAAGGAATTTTTACAAATAAATAACCAAGTTATTTTCCACATCTTGTCTTGTGAGAATGTGTCAGAAAAATTGAACTCTTTAAATTCCTCTAAGTATCAAAGAAGATACTTACGGCTTTCAAATCCCTCAGTCTGTCATTAACCATTTTTATTAAATAAATTGATTTTTAAATTTAGATGACTACTAATTTTAAGTGTTTAAACGAAACCGAACAGAGAAAGTTGAAAATCAACAGGTTGCAAACAAAGTTTTCTAAGCAACAGGGCGAAACATAACAACACGGAATAGGATAATTTATCGAAAATGCTGGCAACCGGGAAAAAAC
>JAOUZG010016704.1:5610118-5631072 GCA_026289955.1 Argiope argentata | reverse complement strand
ATTAGGAACTGAATAAATGATATTCAAATCAGATGTCTAAAAATCTGTGATATTCCCTCGCATTCAGTTAATAGTCAGCCATCTAGGCAAAATGCTATTTCGCATTCACCTTGTCAATAACGCTGCTAAAAGAATTGGAAATTGGTACGACATTACCATAGGTTTAAACAGATTCATTTCAATTTTTTAATAAACATACTGTAATCTTATTCAAAATCAAACGGCAATTCCAATGCCAAATTTTTATTTGATCGAGGTCCAACCAATCCCTCAACGATTCAATATGAAACTGTACTACTCTATCGATAGCTGATCCCATATCAGTAGGGTTACAATAAATTTAATTGCTGAAGCCAAGTCAGCACATGGTTGCTACATTTTAACAAAGAGCGGGAATGGAGCGGTAACAAAACTTATAAGCCTGATTGTCCATATTTCAATCAAAAATTTAAGTATATAAAGATTTATCTTTTTCTTTATCCATCGTATTGTGTTCCGAGTCGGCCGATCAAAAATTGTCCACAAAATACGGTCTCTTATTTGACTGCCACCCTATCGATCATTATTATTTTGTCAAATGTAATCAAATTGCTTTAACCATTATTTAAATATTTCGACTGTTTGCAACGAATTAATTTTAAGGTAGTTTTTAAATTATTCTTTTCTAGATTGTAAAACTCTCAACAACCATACTGAAGTAATAAAGATTTTCGTTGACGAAACTCTCAACCTCATTTAACCGGCCCCCCTCACCTGAGGTTTGTTTTGCTGCCCGGGGGAAATTGCCCACCTAATAACACTGCCGATGATACGTTCAGTTTTGATCTAAATTTACCCCAGCGGTAACTTCTGTATATTTGTGAATCTATAAATGCCATGCTTCGAAAACACGACTTAGACAAATACGGAATTTTATCTGATACTCAGGTAGCACATCTTGTAGCATAATATTGTACAATATTATGCAATGTTATATGATATAAAACAATATTATGCAATATTAAACAATATTGCGAATATTGATCAATATTGTACAATAATTGTGTTCTACAAGGGTAAGCAACATTATATATTTATACAGAATCTTATACTCAATACTTGGAATGTAAGATATTCAAATTTGCTTCTCATCATCAGTTTCAGTTTCAGTGTTCTTCATAGCAATGGGAAACATAAAACGCACTATGTCCTCTTATTATATAAGGAAGTCTAAAAGGCGAAAATCCCGCTAACTATCTAATCGAGATGTTTTAATTTCTGTAATGAAATCACAAAATTTTATGCATCCAATTAAGGTTGAGACTTCAAAGTGTTGATCCATTTAGAAGATATGAGGATTAAATGTTAGGAACTATTTAGAAGTTATGAGTTTTTCTTTTAAATTTAATAGAAATATTCTCTATAAGCTTCTAAACTTTTTCTCATAATAAGTTTCAAATTGTAATATTTGAAGAAGAAAAAATGAATTGTTAAAATGTGGAAAAAAATTATCTTAATTTTTATTATCTATACTAGATATTCGAAGCCTTTCGAATTTAAGATTGATACTTGTTTATATTACATCCTGGGAATTCTTTTTTCAGTGCACATATTTAGATCATTAGATGAATTCGAATATGTTTCATTCTTGGAATGTATTTCATGGATTATTTAAAATAAATATTTCAATACTATGGATTATTGCTTCTTTTCTTCTCTTCTAACCGGTGGTAAATAATTTTCAATTTCTTATACAAATGCCTTTTGATGGAATTTTTATCCAACTGCAAAGAGTGTAATCTTGGTATTTTACCCCATTTTACCCCATTATTTAATAAATTGCTATTACGAATATGACGAAATGAGTGAATATGAGGGAAGAGTTTTTCCTGAGGTGTCACACTCTGAGCTTAACTATTCATCAAAATTAATTTCTCAATTATAGATTCAAATATACTTTATTTTTTAATAGAGATCAGATACTTCATATTACTATTTTAAATATCTATCGTTTCTGTATATTTTTAGCATATATTGGATCTTATAATTTGTCATCTAACTTACATTTATATATATATATACACACACACTTGAGTAGGAAAAGAAAAGATATAATATGTTTGTCAGGTATAATCCTGAATTTTTATTCTATAAATATTTTCAAACCATATTGTTATAGACCTGTAATTTTGCCTCCCATCACGAAAAATCATTTTATTCTTAACAGTGTTACGTGATGAGCGGGTGCTGTATTAGTTATGTTAGAACTTGGTGACAAATGTGGCTCCTATATGGTGACTTGGTGACGAATTAGGCGATTTTGACAATAAAAATAGATAATATTGGAAATTTCAAGAATTTTCACGATCCGTCCACTAGAAGCCGAGGTATGGCCTAATCGGCCTAGAAGGTTCTCGGGAGTAATAAAAAGCTAGCAGACTCAGCCTACGGTGTGTTTGACTTGAATTGGGCCGGAAGTGGAGTAGAAGAGAAGTAACGAGTCTTCGAGAGGATAGCAAAGTAATGGCTGTGTGCCAGCATTGTGTGTAGTTCAAACGAGTGCTGAATTGTTGTGAGCCGAATCCTGTTGTTTATTGTGGAAGTAGCGGCGCATAATGTGTGGAGTAGCCAGTCGTGTGGTAGTGAGTCGGCAGCTAAAGTGGGGAGACGTGATGACTTCAGCCGTCCGGAGAGACCTTATAGCAAAACTCCGACGATCCATTCTCTTAGATTCTGCCTAACCACTTTGTGTGCTGTAGTCGATTACTACTTGTGAGCTATCCTATTCTCGTCCATGCGGTACATATCTGTCGTCTGTGTATTCATCGTTTTAGTGTGTAAATAAACGCCATTGTTGTTTTCTACTGTGGCCTGCTGATTGTGTCTTTACAACATACACCCACTATACAAGCGAACCGAAGGATTATTCGAAAGGATTTCTTTCAATTTATGAAAGAAAAATTATAATTTTGTTTACGAAGGGGTCTTTGAGTCTAAGGAAGTTGGATGAATATAGCAGTACTCAAAAGTTTCACATTTTATACTAAAAAGAATAAATATACTTTAAAAAATAGTTTTTAATCATTATTTTTGTTTTTCTTTTCTTCAAGTTTAGAAAAAAGAGAGCTTATTTCAAATTTAGATAAAGGAATAGCAGGAGCAGTCCTCACCAAAACTTTTCGATATTCTAATAAATGTTCAATCACCAGCGCAAAAAACTGGGATCCTTCAGCAAGCCCGTGAACGCTATAACTGATATAATTTTACTTTCTTATACCCGAGTCTAAATTATAGTTTTCTGCTTCGTAGTATAGAAAAGAAAACCAAATACCTATTTCTAATTCCGATTGATTCTTCCGATTGATTGATGTCGATTTTTGGCACTGAATTACAGTTTCAATGTTAAGATCATGTATCAAATTTCATATGTTGAAGTCTCTGAGTTTTTCAATAATCGGATTAAGATGGATGTGAAACCCCGAACCAACATACGATCAGCTGTTAGGCGTATTCAGAATTTGAAATGTGGTATGTGGTACAGAGCCAAACAGATTTTTTTTTGTGTTTGGATTTCACACAAAATGTTGTTAAAAAACTTCGTATAGATTTAGTATATAGTTGACGTATCAAATTTTATTTTTCTCTCTAAGTAGTTTTGAGCTATAAAGATCACATATTAACAGATATAATTCCAAGGATATGTTTTTCGGGTTTAGAAAGGATAGAAACATTGAAATTCCTCAATTTCAATATAGATTTTTAATGATTTTTTAATAATATCATTTTTTAATCTTTTTAAAATAATTTTTACATCTCAGGAAATCCTGAATATCATGATACTGAAATATATGATTTTTTTTCTTATTTACAATAGTACTCGTTTGCCCCAACATTTGTTTGGTTCTTTTCATTTATTATATTTCTTTCTAGTTAATTCTTTTTTCATAGAAAAAATAAAGTGAGAAACTTTTTTGTGAATAAGACTGAAAGCAGAAATATATATCTGCCAATTTAGCAATGCGATATATGTAAAATACGTGATTTTGTGTCCCAGATCTCGAGGTATGAGTTAGTTTTCTCAAACATATGTACAGAAATTCTTCATAGACGAAGCAGATAGCCGCACATGGAGCCACCGCATTCGGCATACACATACTTTTGGGTAGGACTTATTACCAAAATATCAATAACTTCGAAAAGTTTTTTCAAAAATTTTTAATTGAAGATTAAGAGAGATGTATTCCCTTGTCTTGAGTACTCCTTTAATGAAACAACGCTCTCAATATTTTGAAATTAGAAGCAAAATGCTAAACAAAAAAAATTATATTAATTTATAAAGAAAATCTCAAATTTATAAAGAATATCCAATCAATTTATTTAGTAAAATTAAATCCATAGCCGAATCGTGTTCAGAAATCTTTTGAAAGGATTAAAAATATTAGTATGTTAAATTGCTATTGCTTCTGAAACCAGTAAAAAAATTATAATATTTTTTAGTTATTTCAAAATCAGTATTTAAATTGCAAAATGTACTACTTTCAGTTTCCAGAATTGTTTGCATTATTTTAACATTGCCTTTAGCTCCTAAATCACATGAAAAGTAATTTAAATTACTGAAATTAGTTTTGAATGACATTTCAAACACACACAATTAATGAATGCCTGAATTTAATAGTTTTGCATTTTCCTTTGAAAATAATAATGACAGATTGACACTTGAGATAGTGTAAACAATAAACCAGAATTTCATTTATAGAGAAATTCCATAATATCTATTATCAATCATAAAAATAAGCCGTATTTTTTAATTAGAGACCTTGATTATGTTTATTTTTTACGTCGGTATTTTTACTGTTTCACTCGCTCTATTCCTGGTGATTGTGGAGTTGCAATTCATTCGAGGTTACGAAAACATTATCGCTGTGGGAATGACGTCATTTATTAAATTAGATTCCTCTTTGTTACAGATGTTTTAAGGATGATCGCGGGAAATATTAACAAGGAAGAATTGTAGTGATCTTGTGATTCTATGAAATTTTACTGAGTATATTTGCTTTTAGCATGCTAAGTCTGCGAGTAAATATTAAATATTCGTATACTGGTGTGATGAAGTTTGAAACAGAGAGTGCCGGTTCAGGGATCCTCCTCGTCATCTGACTATGGTTCAAAATTACAAAATCTTTTACAAAATAATCAGTTTGTTGCTTTAAACGAATGAAGAAACTCAATTATTTTTAAAAATTGTGGACTTTGCAACCATAATATAGAATTTTTGAAGATTTATATAACATCCATACAAGAACCAATGATGGCACTTAAAAATGTAATTATGTTAAAGGAAAAAATTTTTCAGTTTCTAGTGAAATTAGATGACATTAATAATAAGACCACACATGATGAAAATTCAACAATTTTGAAATAAGGATATCTTACTCTAAATTCTTGTATCTAGAAATCATTATAATATTAATCCGCTTTATGAAATATTGATTTATGAAGTTTATGATATTAAAATTGAAACTTTAGCTACATTTGAGCCTACAAGCAATTCAATTTAGGCTATGCCTGGATGGCATCACTTATTCCTCCATTGAAATTGTGAATCGGATATAGCAAGCTTTGCCGTCAGGAAATTTGAAATTAGAAGACCAAATTCAACCTTTAATAATCGCCACAAGTTAGTCTTTATAGGTATTTAGAAACATTTTATTTGTTTTATTTTAATTCCTTAGTTTTTAAATTCCTATTATTTTATTATCACCTTGTAATTTTACTTTAGTTTTTCGCCGGTACTATTTTACCGGTTGTAACCCTAAATTTCAGTTACATTGCGCAATATGTAAAAATGTGCATTTTTGTCTATCAGTTTTAGTATTAATAGTTTTCATTTATTTATTTGTATAAATTTTTGGTGTTAAAACATTCAAAAATTTTTGTTCTCTTTTTAGAATGGCCGAAGGCGACAATACTCCAACATTCAAAGTGAGTTTTACCTGAGATTCATACTTCTATCTTGAATGTTATAAATACTTAGTTATAAACATATTACATATTATATAGTTTCGGATTTTTGAATTTATTTTAAAATTTTGTTTTTATTTCTTTCTGTAAATATTGCAGTAGAATTTCTTGAAGTATTATTTGAGATGCTCATTTATGATGAATTGCATTATTCAGACTAGAGTCTTTGAATAACCCATGTAACTAGTATGCTTTTCTGATGACATTCGCAAACAATATTTGAATATATCTTAAAGGATATCTATTAAAAATTGTGCAATTTTTCATGTTTATTTAATTTTGAAATGATGACAAGATGACGAGGCTGATTTGGTATTAGAAATCTGGAATATGCCATTCACACAAGTTCTTTGTGTTTTTGGCAGATTTCCGGATGACTGATATCAATTACTGATGTCTAATGAGGCATTTGTCTGATTTTTCCTTATCCATTTTTAGTGTTAAGTACTTGACTAAAGTCTCGACTGAATTATTTTTGATCTAGCTTATGGTGGAAGTTAATCGTCCAAGTGGCTAACATTTTGTAGTTAAAAATTCCTTTTTCTTGATATTTTTGTATGAATCGATTTGAATGGAATTGTTTATATGGGTAAACATCTGAATATGCCATGATCCAAGCTCTTTATATTTTTGACAAATTTTTTGCTACCCTCTGTCAATGTATAATAAATTGAGGTATTTATCTGAATGAAATTAAATCACATGGCACCACTTAAAGCAATATTATGAATCAAATATTTCTTTAGAAGCTTTTTAAAATTGTTCTCTTAATATAAACATGCAGGAGATAATTCATGAATTAAGTCAAATATAACATTTAAATGCTTGAAATATTGATGAACATAATCAGATGGATTCTAAACTGCAAACAATTTTTTAAATTATCTTTTTACAGAATTAGTAACTGTATGTGGGACTTACTGACAATCATAAAACATTTATCTATATTAATAAAAATGGAACTTGAAATGTGTTGCTAAGTGCAAAACTAGAGAACGGCTCGACCGATTCGGCTAATTTTTATTTTAATATTTTCGGTAAGACACGAGGATGGTTCTTATGGATTGAAAAAATGAAAAAACTGCGATGAAAATAGTTAAAACAACACTTTTCTTACTTTCCCGCCAAAAATCTTCATTTCCTTCCCCCACACCGAGTAAGATAGCAGGAAGTAATAAATTATGATTAGTTTAGAAAGAAATGCGCAAAGTCAGTTGATTTTCATTCATAGATAACTGGATTTTTAAAAAAGAAAGAAAAAATTTGCTTTTATTATTAGTCTGTATGGATATTTAATCTATCCCTGCTCGAAATAAAGTCTGGGCAGGGAAGAAAGAAAAAAAAACAAAGCGAAAAAAGGTTTGTAAAAAGAAAAGTAGTGAAGAAAAAAAGAAGGGTGTGTTTGAGTGTCACCATTAATTCCTCTGTGCGAGGCATTTTCCAAGCTGTTTTTAAACTTTCGCATCTCTTGAAACCCAATTGTGTCTTTATTTGTTTAGTGTGTTTACATTTATGAAAGTTTGAATCTCATTCTATAAAAACGTAGAATTTTAGACCTTTCCCTCCACCATTTAAGTAAAATATCAATTCCGGGACAATCATTGCTCGGATAGAAAGAGAAAGATGAGTAGTACAATGAACATAACATCTGAAGAAAATTGTACCAAATAATACTATTAAATGAATTATTTGATTAATACTATTAAATGAATTATTTGATTAATACTATTAAATGAATTATTTGATTATCAAAATTTGTTTGGTTTAAATATATTTTGGTGAAAAACCTGTTATGAGACACAGCTACATAAGATATTATATGGAAATTTTAGCGAGTATTAAAACTGGCGAACCGACTGGTCGCCAAAGGCGGCTAGTTTGAAATAGAATTCTTATTGTTTGATGTGCCCAGTTATAAGATTTTGCTATAGTCTTCTTTATTTAAAACTAGCCGCCTTTGGCGACCAGTCGGTTCGCCAATATTAATGCCGACTAAAGGCTTCAAGCAATTTTTTTTATCTAACTTGGTCTCATAATAGGTTTTTCAGCAAAATATTTTTAAGCTTCAAATTTCGATAGTCATATAATTCACTTATACTATTAATTAGTCCTTAAGCAGTCCTGATATTTGAACTCCGCTCTCTCTCTGATTTTCTATCAGTGTACGTAAAATTCACTTTTAAATTAAATTGAAAATGATGAAACTTCAATTAATAAAGACCTCTTTACTCAATCTAAGCATGTCTTTAAATTAAACTAAAACTGAAAGCAGAATAGTCCGACATTGAAGTTTTATGTTAATACAGAAATTGAAACATAATTTTTTTTTATAATTTATATGATCTCAAGGAATTATTCAGCAAAAATTTCACATGTTAATTGAAACCTTCAGTTTTTAATTTTATTTTTAGATGTATATAAATACTCACAATAATATTTTTTTAGGTTTATAAATATATTTCAAAAAATTATGGTTTAAATTCCTTTGGTCTTATAGATTCCTATTTGTAAAATATTCTAAATATTTCAACTTCTAAATAAATAAGCATTTCTATCTTCAAATCTGGCTGATTTATTCAGTTCTGAATATTGCAAGTTTTGAACAATCATCATTTTCATAATCTAGACCAATTATTCTAGAGTAACTCTGAATGCCTTCTTGGATATCTTGATAGGGTGATCTTAAATAGTCAGTTTTTATTGAATAGTTATATTTAAATTTTCATAGATTGATCAACTTAGATGATTGATTTAGTTGATTGGATTGCTACTTTTTTTTATTTTAAGGACTTATTGTCTCAACAATATTTTGTTAAATATGATTCACAGAGCAGATGATGTATGTAAAAATTTTATTCATCAGCATTTTTTCCCCTTATTCTACTAATTGTATATTTCACTTAGACCAATTGTTAAGAGATTTATGTCTCTCCCAAAAAATTAAATTAGATGTTGAGCTCCGATTACAGAAGATGCCTTGAAGATGTTAAGGCATATTTGCCTTAAATGAAATTGTTTAATTGAAATAGTAACATATATATTATAAAATATCATAGAAAACGTTTCCATCCATTTATTTTCCAAAAATATGTTTCATTTTATACAGACACGTGCCGAAAATAAAATTTTTATATGTTTAATTTGGAATGATAGTTGATTTATTTTTTCTCTTTTGAGGACATGATATTGTTTTGGTTAGAAAGTTTTGATGTCTCCGAAATATGCGGGTAAAAAGTATGTTTTATCTGCTTTTGCAAATGTTGCATTGTTAATTATTATGTGTGCTTGTTTGAAAGAAGATGCGTTTTCAAATAGCTGACTTACCTTTATCAGTATAGCTTTAATATTACGTATGCTTCGTTGAAAGCAGTTGCGTTTTTATTTCGCATGATTCATTAAAATGCGGAGATAAATTACAATCACAAAGGCGAATTCTTTGTTTTGCACAAAATATCTTCTTCACAAAAGTAAAAGTAATAATTCAAAACATGCCTTATTGTCATAAAAATTGAAAAAACAACACGAATTCAAAAAATATTTTATTTCTACTTAATATCAATTGCTTTTTGTTCGTTGTTTCTTTCAAATGACGTCATTTTTAAAGTTCGCTTAAGATTTCTCGCTTTTAAATAATTAATCTCGCTTTCAGAAGATTATCGTTTGGTGCTTTTCTAAACATTCTTTTTCAGTTTTAACTGTCGCACTTTTGTAATATATTTTTACTTTGTATTTTTATTTTCTTTAATTGTATTAATAATTTTGATAATTGCAAACGATCAAGAAAAATTTAATCTTGCATTTATTGCTTAAAATATATCACATTGGTAGAACTTTACTGTACGGTCACCCTTGGCGACTGTTTCAAAATCCCGCCAAAAGTCGCCATTCTGGCGACTTCGAAGTGAGAACCAATGAAAACAGAGCATAGAAAATGGCTGAAAAGTTTCGGAGAGGAATAACGAACTTCTGGATTGTAACAAAATAAAAGTGCAAAGCTTTTATGGGTTATGTTAGGAAATAAGAAATTTAAGGCATATTAGCATCAAAAAATTAGAACACTCCTTTTAACATCATGTTCCTCTCCTTTCACCTTAGATTTACACCTCCATTCATACCATCACTAACATCTTTCCTTGCAACCAATTTCATATCTTTATTACATTTCGGACATTCATACCTATTCGGAATCAACCCCGCTTTCATACAAAAATCAAACGTCTCTTTCCTTTCATCCAATCCATACAAATACCTTAAATTCACATGCTCATCATACCACATAACATCATTCTCCCCATGCAGCCATCACAATAAAATTCAAAGAACGTGGGAGCTAAGGCAAAATCAACTTCGCAAAATCAACAATTATTTATCGCCAAGGTTGCCAAAAAAATTATTTATCGCCAACTTTTGAAAAAGTCGCCAAGGGTGACCGTACAGTAAAGCTGAGCCATCACATTTCCTATTCATTTCATTTCATATAATCACGTGATGAAAATTATATTTTTCTGTTTTATTTTTGGTAGTAATTTATTTTTTTAAAAATAAGAACTTCTGAAATTGTGATGGCAACATTTTATTAAAAGCTGATTTTTTTTTGAGATCCTCGAGAAGATAAAATTTTATTTTATTTTTGCGAAATAAATTGTTAAAAAAATGATTAAATTACATGTTTAAAAATTCATTAAAAATAGAGTTTTAATTCGTAGGTCAAAAGATTAATATCATTGAAAAGCTAATTTTTTGAGCTTTAACTTGATGCAAAAATCAATTTTTTGCTGTAATATTTTCGGAAGTTATAGCAAAAAAACTTCAAAATTTGGCTTATTTTTTAATTAATTAAAATGTTAATTAAAAATTCAAAAAAAAGGGCTCCGAGGTGCACATTCCCGGCACCCAAGGTATACATATACCAAATTTGGTAGCTGTAGGTCGACTGGTCTGGTCTGTACAGCGCTAACAGACACACACACACTCATCTTGCTTTATTATAAGTAAAGATGGGTTTCCTTGTAAATTCTTTAAATATCTAGAAATTTTTATTCTAGATATTTAACTCCCAAGAAGATGAAATATGTATTATAAAATTAAGTATCTGAAAATTCTAGCTACCTTCATTTCTTCTTATATATAGCCTATAGTTTTGTTCCTAATGTAGTATCAATTGGATTTAATCTTTCAATAAGATAATCGTCTGCTGAATATTTGCCTTCATGCGAATTTAATAACTCAAAAGGTCATTATTAATGAACTATAAAATTATTCTTAAAATTAAAATATAATAGTTTAAAGCCATCCAAGGTTCAGGTTTGATTCTTATATTAATGAAACATATAATTTATTATACTTTTTAATTAATAGTTAAAAGTAATATGGCATTCTTTTCCAATCCTTCACTATTTATTAATAAGTACCAAATATACTTCGTTGTATGAATGAAGAATTGAAGCCGACCTCTCCTGTTTTTCAACTTGATGCGACTTAGAGTCTGCTGTCTTTCTCGCCACTTTTTATTATGCGTTTATACAATTTAATTTGTATCTTTTGGTAAGATGAACCAAAAAATTGCTGTATTTTTCAAGTATACAGGAAAGTGCTTGAAATAATACTATTCTGTAAAAATTAAAATTGTGAGATCTTATAGTATATATTTAAGGCTCAGCTTTACTGTACGGTCACCCTTGGCGACTTTTTCAAAAGTTGGCGATAAATTTTTTTTTGGCAACCTGCTGAAAACTGGAATTTTCCCAGAAATTGAGTTTCCCCATTTCGAACTTCGGTGATATATGGTGAAGTTGATTTTGTCTTAGCTCCCACGTTAATTTTATTGTGATGGCTGCATGGGGAATGAATTTCTGTTTTTGTTCTTTCATTTGTATAGTGAAATTTACATTCGAAAGTCAGTTTCTTTTTGTATTTTTTTGCAATAATTTGTTCTAATTTTTTGATGCTAATATGCCTTACATTTCTTATTTCCTAACATAACCCATAAAAGCTTTGCACTTTTATTTTGTTACAATTCAGAAGTTCGTTATTCCTCTCTGAAACTTTTCAGCCATTTTCTATGACTTTTGGCGGGATTTTGAAAAATTCGCCAAGTGTGACCGTACAGTAAAGTTCTACCTATATTTAACATGGGAATCAAAATTGAAATTTAGAGTGCTCATTTTAAGTTCTTATTGCAACTGCATAGGAGTGCAATTTTGGATAAACTGAAGTTGGTATATAGAATGCTGCAAGTTACAGTACATAGATAAAATTTTTGTATGCACCTGTTCTTAAATGTATCTTGCATGTAAAATTTAGTAATTTTCCTTTATTCTGGAGAATAAATAAATATGATAAAGATTGTTTTTATATTTGCTTTAAATTTATTAAGGTCATCCCAAAGGCCAAGTGTTTTAATTTTATAGATTTCTATTCTTGATCAATGTATAATGGAGCTGTAGCTTAAAGGATTATTTCTTTGATTTGATCAGATGAAATGTTTGTCAATGAATAATTTTTTTAAAACTTGATGCTATGGCCTTTTAAAATAAAATTTTAGGTTTAATTTCTTTAATGCTGAAATTATTACAAAATTTTGCCTGATCTAAATAAATAGCAAAATGTAATAACTGTAAATAAAATAAACCTATTTTTAGTTAATCTTTGGTTTTAATTATATTTTTTATATATTGTTAATACTAAATGAAATTTTTTGTTTGAAATGATTTTCTATATGAATTCAGAATGCAATATTTGTATTATAGTGTGTCCTTGTCGGTGATGGTGGTACTGGTAAAACTACATTTGTCAAAAGACATTTAACAGGAGAGTTTGAAAAAAAGTATGTTGGTAAGTTGTACTTTTAACTTTTGTTATTTTAAATTGCATTTAGGTATTAATTTTAGGTCTAATGGCTTCTATTCTCTTTTAGCCACTCTTGGGGTTGAAGTCCATCCTCTAGTTTTTCACACTAACCGTGGCCCTATTCGATTTAATGTTTGGGACACTGCAGGCCAAGAAAAGTTTGGTGGTCTTAGAGATGGCTATTATATTCAAGGTAAGAAGAACAAAAAGGGATACTTAATTTAACTATTTCTCCAAGCAGTATGTTTGTTACAAAATAAATGAAGGATAGTTCATTTCCTTCTTGATATACAGGAAATATTGATTTCTAATAACAGATTAGAATCTATTTTTAAATTATAATTATCTTAGATGGCTGCCCATCCATTAGATGCGAAAGTGGGTTAATATGTTTGAAAAATAGATTTTATGTAAAAATGTCTTAAGTACAGTGGAACAAACAATTGAGGATACACCTTACTTTTACTTGATAAATCCAACTTACAATTAAAATAACAGATTAACTAGAAGTGCAAACGTGTTTTTATTTTCAAACATAACAAAAGGGTCTAATTTAGAGTAAAAATAACAAAAATCAACAAAAAAATATCTAAAATCAAAAATTTTACCAGTATTTGAAATAAACATATTCAGATTTTTACCTTAAAAAATTAAGGATACACCAATAAAATTTTTGTATAACTACCGCTAAATTTTGTTCTGTTTTCTACTGTAATAACCTAAGTTAATCTTTAAACCTTTTCGGCTTCTACTTTTGTCTTTTGAAGTTGGTTATGTGAATTTAAAGTCGCAATTTTAAATGGAAAATGGGTCTTCGAAGATAGACCAGTATTGATGCAAGAAAATTTATATTAAGGTTATTTAAGAAAGGAAATTCTTATCGTAAAATAGCTGAAATTGTCGGTAGAAGCCACTCTTGTGTCCAGAAAATCATTGTATGATTTAAAAGCGATGGATTAATTGAAAATAAAAGTGGAAGAGGAAGCAAAAGTATTCTGAAGCGATGTAACCAAAAGGAAAATTTTGAAAGATATCAAGATTGATCCTAAACTAAGTGCAGTCAAACCAGCTGCAGAAACTTCTCGAATAATGGGCAGAAGTGTAAGTGCTGAAACTGTGAGAAATGTGATTAGACATGCTGGATATAGCAGTCGAGTAGCTAGAAAGAAACCTTTCATAAGCTTACAAAATCTGAAAAAGCGTTTGGAGTTTGCAAAAACTCATCAATTGAAGACAGATAACTCTTGGAAGAAAGTTATATTTAGTGACGAAAGTAAATTCAACATTTTTGGAAGTGATGGCAGTTGCACTGTTTGGAGAAAGCCGAACACCGCTTTAATCCAAAAAATATACTTCCTACAGTTAAACATGATGGTGGCTCAATCATGGTTTGGGGTTGTATGGCTTCAAATGGAGTAGGAAATTTAGTTTTTATAGATGGTATAATGGATCATAAGCTTTATATAGATATACTTAGTAACAATCTTAAAGAAAGTGAAAAAAATTGGATTTAGATGGAAATTTTATTTTCCAGCAAGACAATGACTTTAAACATATGGCACATAATATCAAAATGTGGTGCCTTTTTCATTGTAAACAGCAATTGCACACACCACCACAGTTCCCTGACATCAATGTCGTAGAAAATTTGTGGGCCACACTCGAAATAGCGGTCCAAAAACACCAAATTAGGAACAAAGCCCATTTAAAGCAAGTGTTACAAGAATATATTGACGCTGTCTTTGTATGCGATATGTCATACAAATTTTATTGATGTATCCTTAATTTTTTGAGGTAAAGTTCTGCCTATGTTTATTTCAAATACTTGTAAAATTTTTAATTTTAGATATTTTTTTGTTGATTTTTGTTATTTTTATTGTAAATTAACCCTTTTGTTACTTGTGAAAATAAAAACGCATTTGCACTTCTAGTTAATGTGTTATTTCGATTAAAAGTTGGATTTATCAGGTAAAAGTACGGTGTATCCTCAATTGTTTGTCCCACTGTAATAAGTTAAGTAATTAACCTTTGTTAGAATAACTTCCTTATTTTTCCACATTACCTGGTTTCAGTTGTAGACCTTTAGCTATTCTCAATTCTTTTAAATTATATTACAAAGGTTATAAATAACTTGTTTTCATGGTTTTTAGTGCATTAACTAATATACTTTAATTGTTCAATATTTAAAAAAAAATTTGCAATATTTTAAAAATAGAAATATTTGTACATTTATTACCTGTTTTGGTGATTTATTTTCACTTGTGTATAGACATTATAAATTATAATTTGAATCCAATGAAAAAAATATATTTAAAGCAATATAGTGATTAATTCAAAGATTGGCATCAATTTTAATGGCTTTAATTTTTTTTAAAAAAAAAAGAAGTTGAAAGTTAGAAATATTGTACAAGGATGAAAATAATATAATTAAAATGGTTATTAAAGCATGTCTAGTTATTCTAGATTTAATGTAGGAGGCTAAGTTTTTTTTAATTTACTGCTTAATGATATTTGTCCTATAAGAATTTTATCATTTTCCAGTTTAAAATTTAATTAAAATTACTAAGTTATTTAAAAGTAAAAAGGGAACTTGGGTAGGTGGGGTAAGTTACTAAGACATATCTTTGTGTAATTTTGAACAAACTTTATATGTATATGAGAAAAACCTTGGGGATATTTTCAATTTGTTGATAAGATTTTTTTTAACTTGAGAATTGTCTTTATTCTTTAACAATATATTGAATTTTGTTTTCACTTAATTTCACTTTTTTTCCCACTTAATTAAGCCGGCTGTGTCTACATACTGTATTCACAGTGTGCAAAAAGTGGATATATTAATTCCTTGCTGCCTGTGATATTTAATAAAGCAGGTAGTAATGTACACAAAGATAAAAAAAACTTAGTTCACATTTTTATTATCTTCATTAAATCTATTCTTTCATTAAAATATTTAAAATTATTTTTAAATGTTAGGTTTTCCACCTAATTAAGCCGGCTATGTGCATGTATCTTGTGTTCATAGTGTGCAAATGGTGGATATAATAACTTTTACTATTTGCAATCATTTCTTCTTTCATCAGTAAATAGTAAATACAGAACTGTCCAAATTAACTTTTATATGAAGTTCGGAAAATTTCTCTACGTTGCATCTGAGTTCTTAATTATTGATATTTAAACCATAAATTTCTCGTAATTGTGTGTGTGTAAAAATTGTACTTATTATAATAATTGTATATATTGAAATTATTTTCAAAATGTTTCCTGTAAGAAGGTATGTAGAGAATCGATCTGGTTCAGTAAAACTTTTCTGTTTTAAACTCTGGAAGATTAAATGTTTATTCTTTGATTGTCTTTTCTTCTATCAAATATATGTCATAAACTTGAATCATTTGTTTCTAATTTTACATAAGAATACTGAAATGCATGATGACAAGATGACGAGCCTGATTGATACCTTTAGTCATGGATCTTCCATTTATGCAAGTTCTTTGTATTTTTGGCATATTTCGTGGTTAAGGATATTAAATTTTTGATGACGTTTAAAAATTGTCTGACCATTTTTGTGATTTAAATTTAACAAGATGACTGAATATTTTATAAATATATAATTTTAAATTGTTATGTTTGAAATTTGATATGTCCCACAAATTTTAGATAATTCCATGCATATGATGAAATGTCTGCAAATATTAATATGAAGTTATATTGTTTGCATGCTCATTATGTTTGAAGTTCATAGTGAATTCGTATGGGAATTGAAATCTTTGTCTATGATGAAATGCTTTATTCAGACTAGAGTCTTTGAATAACCCATGTAACTATTATGCCCTTCTGATGACACTTATTTATTAGTTTGATTCATTTTATTAGTTTATGAAGTTTCTAGATTTTCTGTAACTAGTTAAATAATTTTTATTCAAGTTTCTATGATGACAAGATGACGAGACTGATTTAGTATCTGAAGTCTGGAATATGCCATTTATGCAAGTTCTTTGTGTTTTTGGCAGATTTCCTGGTGACAGATATTAATCATTGATGACTAATGAGGCATTTGTCTGATTTGTTTTTTGAGGGGGGAAAAACTTTGACTCAATGAAATTTTGAAAGATTGCTATTTGTGTAATTTTCTCATGTGTGACACTTGCACATAGAGGGGATGAAAGAGAAAGTCAAATAATCAAGGACTATTTCAAGGAGGGGAATCAAGGTCAAATAATGGATTCCAGTAATACACTAATTTTTTGGGGTCTCACTCCTTAATAACATAAAATTGTTGAAAAGTTGTAGTATCAGGATATTAAATTGAGTGGTATTTTCATATGCATCTTAGATTGTGAGAATTTTTATTGGAGTAGA
Source organism: Argiope argentata (assembly GCA_026289955.1). Classification (NCBI taxonomy): domain Eukaryota; kingdom Metazoa; phylum Arthropoda; class Arachnida; order Araneae; family Araneidae; genus Argiope; species Argiope argentata. The sequence continues at coordinate 5,613,867 of JAOUZG010016704.1, read as the reverse complement.
GAGGAATACAGTAGTTTAGATACTCACATTTTATCCAGCAGTAATTATTGGTTATCTATGAAATTAGATGGTATAATGACCACATAATCCACTTAATGAATCAACCTGACAAATAATTGATATTCAAGCTTTGATTTTAAGTAAAACAGTTTAAAATGATTCAGAGAAATAAAGGAATTGAAATATATATGTATATATAACTATTATGAAAATATGTTTATTTTATTAGCTGTACATTATCTCTTGGTTGGGTAAAATCAAATAGAAGTAATAGTTTTGGATTTCTGAAATGAATATTATTACCATGTGTTTTATAGCTATTTGAAACGCAAATTCTTGAATGAGTGATGGTAAAATTATAAAATTGATTTTGTATCAAAAATCTTTAAATTTTAATTCAGATTATTTCTGATAAATTTCTTTACTTATATATCTTTTTGTTTCATAGTACTTTAAATATACCAGCAAATATTTAAATATAAAGTTATATTGTTTGCATGCTCATTATGTTTGAAGTTCATTGTGAATTCGTATAGGAATTGAAATCTTTGTCTATGATGAAATGCTTTATTCAGACTAGAGTCTTTGAATAACCCATGTAACTATTATGCCCTTCTGATGACACTTATTAAATAGTTTGGTTTATTCTTTCAGTTAACACATTTGCTGCCACCAAAATTTATATATCCATCCTCAGAAGCCGAATTTAAAAAAAAGTGTTTTAATGATTAAAAACGTTCCTAATATTTTAATAGTAAAGCCAGAAAAAAAGAAAAACCTTTTATTTTCGTGTTATAATGCTTCACTAACGTGCCACAAAAACCTCATCATTCAACCTAGAAATCTGAACTAAAACTAAAGCAGTTTACTTATTATACTCGATTGTTGCCCCAGAGCGTCACCGGCATGGGAGGTAGCGTCAGTGGCAGCGAATGTGTTAATACAATTTCTGGAAGCACAGTAATTGTAGTTTTTATAATTTTTATTCAAGTTTCAATGATGACAAGATGACGAGGCTGATTTATTATCTGAAGTCTGGAATATGCCATTCATGCAAGTTCTTTGCATTTTTGGCAAATTTCCTGGTGACAGATATTAATTACTGATGTCTAATGAGGTATTTGTCAGATTTCTTTTTTGATATAAAAAATAACTCAGTGAAGAACTATTAAGAATGTTTGTGCAATTTTCATTTACTTTGACATTTTCTTGAGTTAACTCCTTTATTGGGTAATATATTTGTTTGTGAACAGACCCTCCACGTTTTTGCAGATTTGGGATAGGTTTATTAATTCATCAAAATAGAGTTGTAGGGAAAGGTCACAAGTAATGTTTACATTGAACAATAAAAGTTGAAAAAAGAATTACTTTCAGAAGTAAAATGTTTTAGTAAAATGATACATCTAGAAACAACATTCCACTTGTACATGAAAAAAAAATTACGGAGTATCTAATAGATTAAAAATTAAGGTCAAAGAATGATGTGTGGAGTAGGGGGATGTATAATAGTGCAAACATTTTTATCCAGTAGTATATTAAATTGATTATCCTTATAATTAGATGATATAATCTATAAAAAGAACTTGGTCATATGGATTAATATTAAAGTTTTGACTTAAAGTGAAGCAGTTCTAAATGAGTTGGATTTAAATATCTAAAGAAATTTAAAAAAAGATAATAAAATTCTGGAAATGCAATCTTATTAACTATTTTTCCCTTTGTAAGATAAAACGAAACTGGTTATAGTTATGGGTTCCTAAATGATTATTACCATACCAATAGATAATTTTCATATTCATTGTCTTTGAATGAATAATGACAAAGTTATAAGACTAATTTTGTGCTGAAAATCTTAGGATATTTTAATGCAGATAATGTTATTTCTGATGAATTACACCCATGTGGCATCTTCCTAGTTTTTCTTAGCACCTGAAGTATACCAGATATTTACTTGGTAATGAGATTATATGGATTGTCTGAATGTTTTTATTGTAACTCTTTTTGAATTCATCAGGAAGCGAAATCTTTGTCTATGATGAAATGCTTTATTCAGACTAGAGTCTTTGAATAACCCATGTAACTATTATGCCCTTCTGATGACACTTATTAATTTGATTTATTCTATCAGTTAATGCAATTTCTGGAAGCACAGTAGTTGTAGTTTTTATAATTTTTATTAAGTTTTAATGATGACAAGATGACGAGGCTGATTTAGTATCTGAAGTCTGGAATATGCCATTAATGCAAGTTCTTTGTATTCTTGGCAGATTTCCTGGTGACAGATATTAATTACTGATGTCTAATGAGGCATTTGTCTGATTTCTTTTTTGATAAAAACTCAGTGAAGAACTATTAAGAAGGTTGTCTGTGCAATTTTCATTTACTTTAGTCTTTTCTTGAGTTAAGGTCATTGTTGAGTAATATATTTATTTGTTTGTGAACAGACTCTAAAACCCTCCATGTTTTTGCAGATTTGGGATAGGTTTAATTCATCAAAATAGAGTTGTAAGGAAAGATGACAAGTAATGCTTACATTGAACAATAAAATTTGAAAAAAGAATTACTTTCTGAAGTCAAATTTTGTAATAAAATAATAGATTGAAAATCAAGGTCAAAGAATGATGGGTGGTGTAGGGGGATGTATAATAGTGCAAACATTTTTATCCAGTAGTATATTAAATTGATTATCCTTATAATTAGATGATATAATCTATAAAAAGAACTTGGTCATATGGATTAATATTAAAGTTTTGACTTAAAGTAAAGCAGTTTTAAATGAGTTAGATTTAAATATCTAAAGAAATAAAGGAGCTGAAAAAAGGTAATAAAATTCTGGAAATACAATCTTATTCTGATTAACTATTCTTGCCTTTGTAAGATAAAATGAAGCTGGTAATAGTTTTGAGTTCCTGAAATGATTATTACCATTCTTTAATAAATAATTTTCATATACATTATCGTGTTTGAATGAATCATGGCGAAGTTATAAGACTAATTTTGTGTTGAAAATCTTCGGACATTTTAATGCAGATAATGTTATTTCTGATGAATTACATCTTTGTTGCATCTTCCTAGTTTTTTCTTAGTGCCTGAAGTATACCAGCAGATTTTTACTTGATGAGATTATATGGATTGTCTGAATGCTTTTATTGTAACTATTTGAATTCATTAAGAAGTGAAATCTTTGTCTATGATGAAATGCTTTATTCAGACTAGAGTCTTTGAATAACCCATGTAACTATTATGCCCTTCTGATGACACTTATTAAATAATTTTATTCATTTTTTCAGTTTGTGAAATTTCTAGATGTTCTGTAACTGTAGTTAAATAATTTTTATTCAAATTTCTATGATGACAAGATGACGAGGCTGATTTAGTATCTGAAGTCTGGAATATGCCATTAATGCAAGTTCTTTGTATTCTTGGCAGATTTCCTGGTGACAGATATTAATCATTGATGACTTATGAGGCATTTGTCTGATTTGCTTTTTGAGGGAAAAAGAACTTTGACTCAATGAAATCTTCAAAGATGATGGATATTTTTTCTTTTGTAGAGTATTTTGTTGTCGAAATGTAATCTATTGAAACTATTTGGAGACCTTGAAATGTATTTTTGCATATAAATCATTTAAATTGCCTATTTTTAACTAATGATGATGTTATACAGATCAATATAAAAAATATGATGAAAAATCTATCTGAAGTATTATAACACTACAATTGACTTCTATTTTATGATGACCATCTTA
>JAOUZG010016704.1:5592083-5610108 GCA_026289955.1 Argiope argentata | reverse complement strand
AGTATTATAACACTACAATTGACTTCTATTTTATGATGACCATCTTAGGACACCTCTGATATCATGAAGAGACTTTATAAGTTCTGATGTATAGAAGTAGTTATTTTTTATATAGATAGATATAAAATTTTAGAGATATTAAATTTTAAGGTTTCTTCACTGGGTATGTTATTACTATCAAAGAATTTGTAATCTTGTAACCAATCAAAGCTTATGTGATGATATTCTTAGGACACCTCTGATATCCTGAAGATGCATTCTATCTGAAGAGAGCTTTTTGTTAGTCTGTAGTATCTCAAATATAGTTTAAAATCATATTTCCAGCTTTTCATAAAGAGGACATTAAGAAAATACTTTTTAATACTTATAAAGTAAGATTATGTAAAATAATATATTATGCTATAATTATATAATGATTAAATATTTTAAGTGTGACGTCTAATTCTTAGCAAATAGTTTTCATGAAAAATTAAACAAGGCTTTACATGATGAAATTCTTAGGACACCTCTGATATCCTGAAGATACATACTTTCTGAATAAAGCTTGTTTATTTGCAACTACAGTGTGAAAATTTATTTTAATGTGTGAAACTTAGAAAGCCTTTCTCTGAAGAATTAACTTTTTTTTAGGTCAATGTGCCATAATTATGTTTGATGTTACATCTCGAGTTACATACAAAAATGTTCCCAACTGGCATAGAGACTTAGTTCGTGTATGTGAAAATATTCCCATTGTTTTATGTGGCAACAAAGTAGATGTTAAAGATAGAAAAGTCAAAGCAAAATCTATTGTCTTCCATAGAAAAAAGAACTTGCAGGTAAATTAGTTTACTGTATTCTTTTATTTATCATTCTTATTTGTAAAATTTTTAAATTGGCATTTCTATTGTTCCTTTATGGGCAAGCATTCTAAAATTTTATACTGCTGTATGTTTTTGACATATATATGCTTATATTCAGAAATCTATTTAAAACTGAAATTTTCTTGAGGAAAAGCATATGTTTGATTAATTTAAATCTGATTTTTAAATATACTATTTTTATTTTTAATTTAAAATTTTATTCAGTTCACTGAATAATCTCTAGAAATTAGAATTCTGACAATTTTTTGTTTTTTTAAAAAAATTATTCCTTATTATTAATCATGTAATTTATTAAATTCATAAGCTTGATTATTAAGTTTTTACATTTTATCTTTCAGTACTATGATATCAGTGCAAAAAGTAATTACAACTTTGAAAAACCCTTCCTATGGTTAGCTCGTAAATTAATTGGAGATCCTAACTTAGAATTTGTAGCAATGCCAGCACTTGCTCCACCTGAAGTTCAGATGGATCCTGAATGGCAAGCTAAACTTGAAAATGACATGAGGGTAAGTTATTCTAAGATGAGTCATGGTTATACTAAATTTTTAATATTTTGTGACATTCATTTGACTTTTTTTAAAAATGAAGATGGAAGAATTTTTGTATGGGCAGGAATTTATAATTATCGTCCTGAATTGAATAGTCCTTTGTAAAGATAATCTTAACTGCATGTATTGATACAAAAGCGGCTGTTTTTTATTAATGCATACTTTATCGATACATGGCTCATTAATTTGAAATTAATATTAAGGCAAGGCAGATTTGGGAATTTAAAAAAGTTTCTTCATTTAAAAGATGACTTATTTCTTAAACTTATTCTTCACTTTGAAATCCACATTAATAAAAGTAAATGTTTTTGCTAGTTAAATTATAGAATTACTGGCTTAAGGTGTAATTGAAAAGTATATAAAATACATGATTATGTACATTATGATCCTGAGTATAATTCTGTAAATCTATTTCACAATGTAAATTAAGCTTAAAAAATTTTATTGCTGAGGAACTTTGAGCAATTAATGTTTTAATATTTTTATTTAATATTCAGTTTGAAGTGCAACTTAAATTAGGACAATGCTTTCTATAATATTTGATTATTTATCTAAAAATATGGTAATAAAACGTTCTATACTTTCAGAATTGATTTCAAATATCATTGAATTAAATTCTCGCTTCTTCTGAACTTAAAAAAAAATAATTAAATATTTAAATACTTTTTTAAGTAGGATGAAATATAGTAGACTTGCATTAATGTTGTTATCATGAGTTTAAAAAAATGATTTAATGCATGTTATATGAAGTAAAATACTCTGATTCAACAATTGGTTTAAAATCAGATGTAGTTGTAATTTTTTTTCTCTTAACCTAATATTGAAAGGCATATTAAATTGTAATCATCTTTAGTTATAGGAATTATATAATTAAACGCATTGTGTTTATATGTGAAATAGGTAATATTTTAGTTTACTGTTTTTGTTTTTAAGTAGAAGAAACAGTTATGTATTGGAACTAGTTCAATAGCTTCTGAATGTTGCATGGTTATAGAAATACTTTATATTAAAAAAATTTCCATAATATATTTATACTTAAGTAAAAATTTAATTTAAATGGTTGTGTGGTGTTAAAAAGGTGTTATAGTTCTTGATACCAATTTTTACCTTATGAACTATTAAATTTTTAATTTGATATTTTAAAGCATTTTTTACACATGATTCAAGATTACTTTTGTTATGGTCTTGGGTTAAAACTTGTATCTTGATAAAGACTGAAGACTGTTTTAATAAAAATAATTTACTAAGCTCTTTTTTTTTATTTGTAGGAGGCACAGAACACATCCTTACCTGATGAAGATGATGATGATTTGTAACTTGTTAAATAAACACTCCATCCATTTGTACACACCTTCTTTTATTTATGTAAATTTTTTGAACTTGTACAGTTAAAATAGAAGTGATTCTCAGAATTTCATTTTTGTCTTTTTGTTTCATTCTTACATTATTTATGATTTGATATTAACAGTCTGGATTACCTAGACAATCTTGCATATGTGACAATTGCTTCCCAATTAACTTGCCGTTCTGAGAAATCGATATCTCAAAAATTATTTGATTCAACATTTGTATCCATCTAAATATGCAGATTTTAAAATATTGCCGTGGAAGAGGATACTTAGAGGAAATCAATTGTATATATTCCATCTGTTATTGTATGGAGATGGGTATTTTTCCACAGTTTGTTATATTAATCCATTTTTAAATTGTATTGTCAGCTGAAACTGACTACTCAAATAAAATTTTGTAACAAATGTGTTTTCCCTTTTTATGTTCTTTCAACTTATGTCTATTTTTGGTGCTAGGAAAGAAATTATTTTGGCTATCATTCAGTCTGATAATACGTATCTGAAAAATTAATTTTGCTTCAAATGTTTTATACTTTTTTGAAATTTTGATCTATTTTTGCTTTTGTCCAATTAAATTCATTTGAATGATAGAATTGAAAAAAATTATGATGACGTGTTAAAGAAAATGTGTATAAGATCCAAGGAATAAACATTAAGTTAAGTAGAATATAAAATTAGAAATTATAATCCAAGTCATAAAACTAATCTATTTGAAAATTAAACTTTTGATGAGATCTTAAGTTTTTATTTTATTTCTGAATAATACTCATATTTTTAGGGATTTTTGAAAATGAGGTGTTAGAAGTCTTATTTTCCTTTGACAGTTAATTGCACTTATTCCTGAATAAGTTGAATTGCACTTATTCAGGAATCGTAACACTGCATAGATTTCTTTATATCGTGTGTTGCAGTTACTTGCATATAAAAATTAGACTGAAATTAAAATGAAAAAAAGTTTTCAAATAAAAAATATTATAGGTATTTAGAATTGTTACTTAAATTTGTGGCAAAATTAATAATAAAACTGTTTAAGCTAAATTCTTTATAAACATGACATGCAACATTTCCCCAAGTCCTGGGTTACCTCTTGGTCTCAAGTTTGATTAGAAGACTTGGATGCAGTTGTGAACACTTTGTACTATTTTTGACAAGGCAACTTAATTTCTGATTCTATTTTAAGTGGTTTTATACTATATAAAAGTTTACTCTAATGTATATACATTAATGATCTGCTTGATAAATTTTAATAAAAATTATACTTCAAGTGTATTTTTTTTTCATTTAAGCATGAATTTAAGTTAAATTGATTGGCTTTTTGTTATCTAGGATGGAAATATTTTCATGTTCATTTCAAATTAAAACTTAATATTTTTCTACTATTTTTAACAAGTATTTAGAGATCACAAGACTTCGAAGTGCCTTCTAAAATATTTTTATTTCAATTTTCTTATTTATAAATCTTATGATCTTCCTCTCATTTATTGCTATGTTTTTGAAAAAAATTCTCTTATTTTTGTATCTGGTCATAATTTTAACTTTCCTTCCCCCACTTCCCAATTTAACGAGGTGTGTAACATCTTTAAAACCCTGAAATAGTTATTTTTGCTTGTTTTTATATAATGGCTTGAAAAGCACTTGTCCCCCTCTGCTCCTTTTTAAGGGAGGGGGAGTATTTTATCTTGCTAAATCTACCTGATTGTGTGATTATTTCAATTGCATTTGTCCAGTCCTTCAATGCATAACCCTAGATAAATCTAATCATCATTGGAAAAGGCTTTATTTCAGTTAAGAAAAATGTATCCCTTTCATTTGACTCTACCTTATACTTGTTTAAATAAGGTTTAAAAAGTCATGTTTTTAAGGACTTTGTGTTATAAAATAATTTCAGCTCATCGTTATTTTTCTGCATATGATTACTTCTTTTTTTTAGAGTAACTTGCTTATTGTATTGTAAAAATCTTGAATATTTAATTTATTGCAGACTTTCATAAATGAATACCTTGAACAATTCAAGGCTTGCATAAATGAAAATTATGCGTATTTTTATGGTGCACCAAAGTTTCTTATGGGTCATGGTTACTTGTGCCAAAATTAAATTAGTGCCTATATATATATTTGAGTGAGAAGGGTACCAAGGATAAGCATAATCTTTTAAATGTTACCAGAAGTTAACGAATCAACGGCGGTATAACCCAACGTTGTGTTGTCTCGGCTGCTCATATTTGTCTTATATGTGTGAATGTCTTCGTTTCAAATAAATGTCATTTTTATCTACCCAGGCCTGATTGTCTTTACACCATATACCCACTGCAAGCGAACCAGTGAACTTCACTGATTCATTGGAAGTTAAAAATAATCCGTAACAATATTATTATAAAACTTCGTTCACTTGTCATCCTCGTCATCTGATCGTTGTTCAAAATTACGAGGTCTGTACCAAAAAAGCTCTGGTGGTTTAAATACGACGTTAATATAACTAAACTAAACTGTTCCGAAGAAATCGCAAAACAAAGACAAATAAAGAGATAAAATTTAAATCACGTATTTACCGTCTATAGTTTAGGCACATTCAAATTTTAACTCGAAAACAACTAAGTGTTGAGTGGTTGCCGGCCTGCACTTTCAGAAATATGTAGATGCGATATTTCAAAGACGCAATGAAATATATCAAATTTAGAATGTCATTTTATGACTACAAGTGCAATTTTCTTTTCAATCGGTTGAGAAAAACTATAAACTCAAATTCAATTTTAAATAGTTTTAATTGAGTGGCAGGGATTCATCGTGAAGTAACTCGCAAATGATCAGTCGATATTGCAAAAAGTTAATGTACACCAATACCATATTTAGCTCAGTTTAGTTATAGTAACGTCCCATTGTAAAACAACTAGTTCTATTTTGGGATGGAACTCGCAATTGTGAACAGCAGTTAGACGACGAGGATGACACATGAGCATGCAACTTCTCTCCACATCACATCATTCCAGCGGGAAGGGGGGCATTTGGGCCTGATGGATTTAACGTGCAACAGACCCCCTTACACGACGGTGTTGTCTCGAATCTGAAACCCTTTTCTCACGAGCCGAGATCTTACCACCAGGTCACTGCGTCCCCTGCCCGAACCATATAAGGCGATTTCTGGGATGACGAATTTATTAGATTACACTGGAAAGTTTTGAGGAGATAACTTCCATTGGTTTTAAAGTTAAAAAGTGAATACATTTTTTTAATTACGAATCACGGCTGCTCGGCTCGTTTGTGCATAATTATTTAAGAAATTCATCAGTGTGTATACATACTATAGAAACTATGAACGTTATGAAACAGATAAGAACCTGATCAATTGTGGCACTATGCTAATATTTTATAACTCACTATTTGATTTAACTGGTGTTGCTCGATGTTAAAATCCTTTCATATATGAATAATTTAAAGTGAAAAAATATTTTTGTGTAAAATACCCATCTTAGAATTAATCCATAACCAAAAATAGTCCCCAGCCTTAATATTGCTAAGCAAAAGACTGCCTATAAATTTTCTTATTTCAAAATAATAAAAAAAGTAGAAGATATTTATAGGCTATCTGGAGTATTTTGTACACGAGTAAATAATTTTCTCCATTTATTGATTTTTATAATAGTATCAAAATCACTTTGAAAAAAATGTGTAGGTATGTTGTTGCTACTAGTGGCACTTGCCATGGACAAGCACGTTGACGGCCGTCATCGATTTTAAGCTGATTGAGCTTCTCTTGTTTTGAAGTAGCACCAACATTTTACTTCATTCGCCATAGCTACTTCATGCGTCACATTCACTTGCACAACCCCTTTTTACAAGGATACACATTCATGAATTTCGCAGAACAACCATATCAAAACCGAGACTCTAACTCGGAACGCCGAAATTATGGGGAAGGTGTACTACCCCTAAGCCAGGGTGTCGGCATTTGTAGGTATGAACAATATAAAGCCCAGTTCTAATGAAATATACTGGGTGTCCGAGAAATCTGACACATTTCAAAAATTCGGTTTAAAAAAAACGAGATAGATAGTAAAATTAAATTACATTTATTAACTCAATTAGTGAAGTTTTTTTTAACGTATCAATACACCTCGATGTGGGCCCCTGATTTTGGGGGGCTACGAGCAAATGACTGATGAATTCTATCGACGACACTTCTGTGTCGACCCAGGACACTCCCAGTTTCCAAAAACTTATTTTTCCATGCAATGATGCTGTTGCGAGATGGAGTCTTTACCCATATTTCGTACGGAAATTACGTTGAACTTGAGTCGCAGATTTCGATTCGAAAAACCACATAACACAAAACGCGCGCTCACTTGGAGAAGCCATTTTCTAAATAATTCTTTCTAACGTTTCAGTACCGCAATCTACCGGCCAGTTTTGCCTTTAAAAAAAAAAAACTTTACTATATGAGGCAATAAATGTAATTTAATTTTACTTTCTATCGTTTTTTTTAAACTGAATTTTTAAAATGTGTCAAAGACTTCTCGGACACCCTGTATATGTATTTATGTTATAGAAATAGCATCTCACACAGATACCATTTAAGTTATTAACCTTTTACCAAACTTCTTCTTTTATTCCTTTCCATTTTATTGAAACCAGGATAGTGGGGAAAAGAAAAATAATAAGACAGAGCTCTGATGTACAATTTTTACTTGATTTTGGGGATATTAACATCACCACAAAGGCAGTGTAGTCCCGAGTGGTATTGTTTTTTTTCTATGTCATTCCATTGAAAAAGATAGTTAAATAGAAGAAAGCGAGCGATAGCATCCATCAACAATGGCTGAATTTGCCTGAGATATCGGTCGCCGACGCTTTCATCCAGCGAAGGGATACGTTCACTGTAGCTTCTCTTGCACACGTTCGACAAGGCTCCGCAAACGAGTGGCACGTCCGTACCCATAAACCAGCATTGCATCCATATCATTAAAATGTCACATCATATCTCCCTTTTCCAAAGATCCCACTTCCACAATAAACGGGAGAGAGCCGCATCGCAGTTCTCTTTATGGCTAAGCAATCCACCTCTCCATAATAACAGTGATAATCTTCCAACGGAAGCCCTACTCAGTGTTGCCACTTGTTGGAACCAAATAAAGTAAAGCACTTTCGCGAGCTCCGTCTTCGAGGGCCCCCTCTTTGTAGACCCTCTTTGGAGATATAAAGATGAGGCGCCAGACGAAGCTTTACCTGCTAACCGCAAGTAGACGGGTTATCTTTTCCAGCTGAATGTGTAAATATCATCATCGCCTGGAAAAAGTGTTGCTTGAAAAGGATGGAATTTCAGCTTTTTGATATTCGTTCTTTGACCTTATTGGCTGGCAAGTACGGTCAGCTTATAATTTATTTCATTTAAAATAATTAGGCGCGTTCGGCGACAGCAATAAAAAAAAGCTTTATTATCACGTGAGAACATAATGTTGTTTTGAATAGGAGGTTTTGCTGTCTCCGAAATTAAAGGGCAACAAATATTTTTACCGGTATTGCATTATTATTAAGTATGCTCTTTTGAAAGCAAACACGTTTTTAAAAGATTAACCTGCTTTTACAAGAATTGCGCTATTATTATGTATTCTTCTTTGAAAGCGGTTGCCTTTTTAAATTGTTGACCCACTTTTACCAGTATTGCTTTATTATTATGTACGCTTCTTTGACAGAGGATGTGTTTTTTAAAATTCTGACAAAGGACTATGACATCTAGCTGTTATTTCATCCCTAAATCGGTCGAGCTCCAAAATTGTGTTTGCCAGCTGGAAAAATTAAAGTTATATATATATATAGAGAGAGAGAGAGAATTTCGTGATTGTTTCAAACCAGTTTAAACTAGTTAATGACATAAGTTAATTAAGATAAATAATGACTTAAAAATAATATCCCGACATAATAACTTTACGGTCGAAGAAATCGTTTTTTTAAAATTATTATTATTTTTAAATTTTACCTGCAGGTAAGACAAAGATTGGAGATATGTTTTTATAAGATAAAGAAATTAATGGACGAACAACATTGGCGGAATTGCTCTAGTTGCTAATGCTGAAGTTTCTGCCAAAATTTATTTTGCCGTATCTCTTGAAAGTGTAGGATGCTGCTGGTGGCTGGTTGGCGACCATTAATAACGTATCTAGGAGCCATGACCTTTACTTTCAATTAAAAATCATATTACATAGAGATAGAAGACAAGCAGGTTAGTTTTAAAATTAATGTACGGTCTCCAAAGTTGAACTATTTTAGAATGATTTCTCGCCAAATGTAATCGTGAAATTTTTTTTTTATTCAACCTTTAAAAGATGGTAGTTACCATTTCTGGTAGCCATCCAACATTCTGGTCTTCTGGCTGATTTTGGGATGACTGGCAAGATTTTAGCTTGTTAGACGAAAAACCATTCATTAGTCTTAAAGTCTTACCGACATATAAACAGACTGCGAGTTTCATATTAGAGCTCGAATGAGAGATAGGTAGTCAGTCCACTTTTTCAAAATCCGTTGCAGATCTACAATCTATACTATTATTATAAATGTGAAAGTTTGGATGGATGGATGATTGGGTTCAATCACGCCAGAACGGCTGAAGGAAATTGGATGAAATTGAGACCACAGATAGATTATAGTCTACAGAAGAACATAGGCTAATTTTAATTCCGGTTAATTGAGTGGTTCATTTTTTATTAATTAAAAATTAACTTTTCCGCCCAAAAATAAAAATAAAAAATCTGAAAACATCTGCCTGAGCTTTTTGAATTGTTTGTTTTTATTTTTCTATTTCCGGTGTTCTTTTAATATTATCTTACTATTCTAAAGGAATGTTTATTAAATTTTTTTCTTATACTGTTCTTGTGTTAATATAATTCGTTATTTCTTATTCATTTCTCTTGATTTTTTTCTTGCTGTACTTATTTCTTTTGGCTATTTTCATAATTTTCGATTAAATTTTTTAGTGCATTCCGTATTACTGCATTTATTGATATATTTTTTCTATTTTCCAGTAATTTACTGCAACGGGCATTGAAACCTTGTGACTGTAAATGCCATTTCGCTAAAATTTGGTGGCAAACTATTTTATTTTGGCAAAAATAACTATATATTAAAACTGTTCCACTGTGTGTTTTTGTAATTAAATTGTATTTGTGTTAATTATATATATATATATATATTTATATATGCTTATAGTGGTATGTTTCCGTTAGCAAATAATTTAGAATTCCGCCAAATTTTCTCAAATTTCTTTGGCGATTGTTCGTTTGCGCCCGACAAACGGAAAAGTACCCTTATGGTTTTAATAACATAACATTCCCCCCCCCCACGCTAATGATGTCAGACGTAACGATTATTTCAAACGATTCCGTTTATTTTTGTAGTGTATGATGAATTTAAAATTAAACATTGTTAATTAATAGATCTTTTGATTCCTTCAGAAGTGCTTTTGAATGAAAATAAAACAAAAATTTTCTAATCTGCATTGCGTTAACCCAGCTGGCACTTAAAATTCATGTCTTTGCGTTGCTCCAATTGACGTTGAAAATTTAAGCTTGCATACGGTTTCGATAACATTTTAGACTGTCACTTCTCACATATACACATCAAAATTTCCACGCGTAAGAGCTAGTTTAAGTCATAAAACTAAAACTAAATATTCTTTTTTTTATCCACGATGTGTTTTTGAATTATAAAGTTCTTGTAAGCATAAGTAAATAAAAAACTTTGTTTGATAACCTCATAATAAGTTCCATTCGTTGAATTTATTGTATTTTTGGGCGTCATTTCGAATACTAAAAGATGGACAATTCTTGAAATGCTTTTCAGGATTCTGCAAATTCCATGAAATTAACGCCATCATTCATCAAAATGTTGAATATTTTTCATCACTACAACATTTATCTTTGTGTATCACTTATAATGAGAATATATATCTTTGAGAAGATAAAAACGGCAGTTGAAATTGCATTCATTCTTTTTTTTTCTTCCTCATAGATGATTTTAAAGTTGAAAATAATTTTGGATGCTTACCGTATTTTATTGTAATATCTAATCGCTATTGACGGAAGTCTCCTTGTTTATCTTAAAACTTCGAAAAAAGAGAAGTCACTAAATGGAGCTATGTAAATTAAATAATGTAAATAAGAGAAAAAAATGAAAGCACGAAAGCATGGTGAAAATCCTTTAAAGTCTTAAAAATATTTGTAATTCTGCTTTGTCCAGATTTATTATAAAAAACAATCTATACCACTATTATGTGAAAGTTTCAATGGATGATGTGAGTCAACCATGCCAGAACAGCAAAACGAAACCGGATGAAATTGAGTACAGAAATAGATTATAGTCTAGAATAGGACATAGGCTACTATTTATTCCGGTTAATTGAGTGGTTAATTTTTTTATTAATTAAAAACTAACTTTCCCGCTACAAATGCATCTGCTGTTAAGGAAGCAAAATTAATAATAAAACAATGCTGGTAAAAGAAGGACAACCTTTGAAAAACGCATCTGCCTTTAAAGAAGCATACATATTAATAATGCAATAGTGGTAAAAGCAGGTAAAAAAATTAACTCTTACATTTCGGATACATCAAAATCTCCTAACCAAAACAACATCATGTTCTCACATGACAATAAACCATCATCTTTATGTTTCATATTACTAAAAATGGATGCATGTTTGTATGTGAAGGCGTATTGGCATTCTACAGGCTAGTTGTGACCTCTAGAGTCTTTCAACTTAGACCTACCAAACATAATTCATACACATGGTGGAGGTTTGAAATCAGCTCCAAAATAGCAATTTTGCATTGAAATTTTAATGAAAATTTCAGTTAATTAAATAAGAACTTCTGCGTTTTTACGTGATGAAATTCGCAAATGTCTAAGTACAAAAAGGATTTTTACATTATCTTAAAACTGAAAAAATAATCGTTTTAATGATGCCATTTTTAACATATAAACTTAATTTATATTTTTAATAAATTAAAAAATATTTCAGGAAGGTTTCGCAACAATTTATTTCACATTTATAGGTTAAAACATTAGTATCTTTTTTTTTTTTTTTTCAATATGACGTAATAACCACTTTTGTGCCGAAATTTTTTAGGAAATGATAGCAGAAAAATATAAAAATCTCGCTTAATTTTACAATAAAAAAATTCAG
The DNA here is from genome assembly GCA_026289955.1 of Argiope argentata. Taxonomy (NCBI): domain Eukaryota; kingdom Metazoa; phylum Arthropoda; class Arachnida; order Araneae; family Araneidae; genus Argiope; species Argiope argentata. The sequence goes on along the minus strand of JAOUZG010016704.1, from coordinate 5,598,176 downwards.
AAAAATTGCTACGAGGTATACATGTGCCAAATTTGATTGCTGTTGGTTGAACGGTCTGGCCTGTAGAGCGTCAACACACACACACGCACGTGCACACATATTGAACTTTATTATAAGTTTAGATAATATAAAAATAAAATTTTTAATCTGCAAGAGCACGTTATCCCTCTAAATTACTTAGTATAAACGTATTCCTATCCCGTTAATAACAGCAAATAAATAAATAAATACTCATTTTTATTGCAGGCGAAACTTTGAAAAGTGCAGGTTCAGCACTTTTCTAAGTTTATGAAAGATATTAAATAAATATGAAACATGATCTTTTCTAAAAAGTGCAAGAAAATGGCTTCCTTGAACTTTTAAATATAAATTCAATCATTCTCTAGTATTTAAGAGAGACATGGTTTTCATATATACACACAGAATATCTGATCAAATTCGGTCCCACCATCTAATTTCTTAACGATTAGACATATAAATCTAACAAAAAAAATGGTCTAAATGAAAATAATAATAATAAATTTAAATACAATTTGAATTAATAATTTTTCTGATGAAAAATGAATTTCATATTTTTTTACAGATTCTTGGTCCTATAAGTTATACTTGGTAAAATGTTTTTGAGAACTAGAATTTTAAATGCCGGCTTTCTGGCACAGAGGTAGCGCGTCTTCCTCGTTTTCTGGGAGACCCGGGTTCAAATCCCGGTTCGGTCATGGTTCTTCTTCTGTGTGCTATCTGTGAGATGTGTGGCTGCGCCCCCCCCCCCCGTAAAAAGGGGCTGTGCAAGCGAATGTGGTGAGTGTGTAGCTAAGTCGTACTCTTGGCCCTAGTTGGCGCTACTTGAAACAAGAGACGCTCCTTTTGACTTAAAATCTCCTTATATAATCCGCGGGGGCTTGTCCATGGCAAGTGCCATAAGTAACAACAGCAACATAATTTTAAATAAAAAGAAAGGGCCATTATATTGTGACTAAAATTAAAGGAGTCATGAAAATTAGAATATAACAGCACCTTATCCAAAAAGCACGATTCTAGATCATTCCATTCGTCGTTTCTTAAAAGATACTCCATCCAATGATCCGAGTTTCTCCAAAGCTGATTAGTCTAAAATTATAAAACTCGTTGATTGTCCTGAAATAGCGATTTTCAAAATTTCATAACTCGGCCAGACTTAACCATAGAAAATGGATTGTTTTAAATTTAAAATTTAAGTGTCAAGAATATTTCAATGAATGTGATTCCATAGGATTGTGTAAAAATTTCGACTTCAATAATTTTTTGAAAAATTCTTATGTGCTGAAACTTGATAAATGCTATTTAGATAATTTAAATCCTGTAAAAGACCATGTCCTGGATCAGAAGTAGCGCGTTTTCTTCGGGATCTGGACGTCCCGGGGTCGAGTCCTGGTCAAGACATGGTTGTTCTTCTGTGTTATATCTGTGAAGAGTATGAATGCGCCCCTTAAAAAGGGGTTGTGCAAGTGGAAATGTCATCTTCATATGAGTTAAAGTAAGACTTCTCCCCACGGGTGCTCAGGGGTCCATACTCTCAAAAGCTACAGCATCCCTTCTTCCGTTGTAAAGCGGATACGTCATCCTCATCAAATCTTGTAAAAATTTAAATACAAAATTGTGTAAATTGTCCTTAAAAAGGAATTTTTTATTGAATACATTTTTCAGACACTGACTAAATTATAAAAGAATGTTCTATAGTGCACATAAGACATTAAATGCACACGATTCTGTTCTTTATTTTTTGAGATTGGTTTCATCAAAAAAAAATTTACATTGATTGAAATTTAATCATTTTCACTTTAATTTAAGGTTCATATTTTACAGGAACTAACAGAACGGTTTAAGGCTTCCATAATAATGTGAATAATACCATCATATGATTATCAAAGTTTGAAGCTTAAAAATTTTTAATGGAAGAAACTATTAAGAGATTAAGTTAACGAAATATTTTATTGAAAATCTTAGGGAACATTATTCTGGCCTACCACTAAAGGTAGCTAATATTAAATATATATGTAATGATATCTCTAAATCTAAATTAAATCTTAATTCATTTCCTAATTTTTTTCTTAATATAACCCATATTAACTTAATTCTAAAATGGTCTCTGTTCAAATGGTTCTAGATCCAATTATACCATTTTTTATTTATTTAATTAATGCTGCACGATCTTTATAAAACTGCTTTAATCTGCTCTTCAGATGTTCAAAGTGAAGGAATAAAAACCTGTCTGGCTAAGCGAATTCTTTTAAAAGATATCTAAATTTCTCTTACCTAAATTGATACGTGTAAAGGAATCTCTATCAGAATCCCATGGTATATAATCACTGGGGATACATATTTTGGTCTCTTCTGCTCTTGTATCGCTTGAGAATGGACATCAGGTGATCATTGCTTCTTGTACATACAGAGGCGGATTTCCAAATAGGCGTATTAGGCGCGCGCCTGGGGCCTCATAAATTATGTGGGCTCAAAATTTAGTTCTAAAATAATAATAATTTAAATTTTGAAAAAGAGGATATTTTTTAATAAAATCTTTCATTTTTACACTCTGCTATTACCACTCCCAGTTCTGCTATTTCAATCAAAGAATCATGCAATATCAGTACCCTTGAAAAACCAACTATTTTGAGAATGAGAGAGTAAAAAGTCAACCAGGAGGGGGGAGAGATTTTACATCTTTTGTCTTGTATGAAACTAAAGAGACAGATATCATATTACACCCTCCTGGACACTCGGAACCTGCGAAGCACAGGTATAGCTCTTAAGGTCTCAAGGCAATGAACGTGTTTGTATAATAGGACATACGACGCCTTTTAGTTAGAGATCTTGGTTAGAAGATCTTTGCTCAAAAAGGTTAGTTTCTCCAAAACATCCAGTTAGCGATTTAGTGTTTCACGTTTGAAAAATATTGACTTTGATTTGTGTTGTGGAAAGGAATTCATTTCTGTGTTTGACCTTTGACCAATGTGAAGATTAATAAGCATGTAATTTTTTAATAAATTTTCGTACTTTTGAAAATATTGTAATCGTGACATTATATTTTTTAGCACATTTAAAGCTTAAAAACATGGCTCAATTATAATACGAATCGTGAGGCATTGGCACTGCTCAAAAAGATAAAATAAACTGATTACTTTCTCCTATTAACTGAAAGGGAAAATAATTCAACTAGGAAACAGCTCCATTCTATAATAATTGATTTAGTGTATAATGAAATTTTAGGTATGTATTTCTGAAAAATATTGCGCAACTAAGGTTCAAAATAGCACCTATTTTTTTAAGAACAGCCTTAACACACCTTGAACTTCGTCATCCTTTTAAATACTGCCAAGTAGAAAGAAAAAAATTGATTATAATTTTCAAATTTATGTACCTAGGCCCCCGGTCTTTTTTTAACGCAAAAAATCAGATACAGAATTTAATAGAGTGAAAAATATGTTTAAAGAGTGCATACTGTAAATATAACTGGAGTGGGGGAGAGCCTCAAATTGAATTGCGCCTCGGGCCTCTGAAACTCCAAATCCGCCACTGTGTACATAAATGATACCTCCCAGGATGGAATAAAGCGAAAGTTTAAAAACTCAAAGCATATATTTATCGAATAAAATAATAATTATATTCAAGTAAAATTTAAGAATTTACATATTTTAGTACCTAAGGCTCGAACTAAGAATATGTCATCGAAGAACAGTCAATAAGGTGGTTGTCAACTAAATGTCGCATCGTTTTATTATTCTAATGTCCAGTTTGTGTTACAAAATAGTTTGACGTTTCTAAACCAAAAAATTGAATGAAGGGATCAAAGAGGAAGTAGAGTAACGGAGGGGGGGGGGTGGACAGGAAATGGGTGCACTTCCGATGTACAAGTGGGTGATGCTCAGCTTCCGCCGTACGATAGGACCGTAAACACCTGCTTCATATTAATATCATCTTTCACGTTCCCTTCTACATACACCCCTCATGATGCACGCTTGTCAAGAACGGGTGAATGAAAACGGAAGGTACTTGCACTACTAAATGGTGGGCTCCGTCCACCCCACCCCCTTCCCTTCTCGTGTATCGTCCTCAATGGTAAAAAGGTTACGGAGCGTGGTGGTGGGGTGGTAATTAAGATAATATGGATTAGTGGTTGTTCGAGTCCATGCAAAACTTGTATATTTTTCTTTCAAATGTAGAAGCAGAATTTGTCGATATCAAAATCTTTTTTTAATCTGATTTCTTTTGTAACTTGCGAAACGGAGAAACTTTTACTTGTTGAAAGCTAGGACAATATTTTAAAAAACAATCAAAATGAAATCTACGATCGCAAATTTCAAATCATCATGTGAGAACATTATTATTTTTTGAGTCATTATCATTATTAGTCTTAGTTAATTTAAGTCATTAACCAGTTTAAACCGGTTTGAAACAATTACAGACTTTTCTATCGGTCTCCACCCCTCTATTATATATATATATATATATATATATATATATATATATATATATATATATATATATATATAAATAAATAGATAGATAGATAGATAGATATAGATATATATGATTCTAAAAAAACTTTCATTTTCAATTTTTCTAGCTGGCAAACAAAGTTTTGGAGTTCGACCAATTCTAAGATGAAATAACAGCTATGATGTCAATTCTGCGTCAACCTTTTAAAAACACATTTGTTGTGACCAAGCATACGTAATAATAAATCAATATTGATAAAAACGGATAAAATATTTAAATACGCAGCTGCTTTCAAAGGTTCATATATAATAATAATGCAATACTGGTAAAAAAAGGTAAAAAAAATCTTCAACAGATAATTTCAGGCGACCCATTACCTTTATTTTTTGCTCGTAAATTTCGGAGACATCAAAAACTCCTAACCATAACAACGACGTGTTCTTACATGATAATAATAATTAATAGGTTTGAAATTTCCAGTATGTATCTATTTCTCAAATATATATATGTATATAAAAATCCCTTTACACTTATATTTCGGAATGAAATTTGACTCATTTCTGGAATTCATGTAAAACAAATTAAAATATATTGGAGCAAAGGGCTTTAGAAAGAAACAAATTAATATTTACATCGCAATATATTTACATCGCATAAAGTAGGATACGCAAATAGAAAAGATGTTAATTAAAAATGCTGATTTTTTTTCTTTTCATATGGTAATTTTTTAGGCTGGTTTTCTTTCTGTCGCTTAAAAACTAATGTATAATAAAAATTGTGCCTCATTGAATGCAACGATGCATGTAATTTTGATTTGTCCATCAAATTAGAAAGCAAGTATAATCTTCACCTAGATATTGATAATTATTAACGAATTAATATAGAAATAATAATGCTTACATTAATAATGAAATAATAATGATTAAATTAATGATGAACTAATATTTAAATCTTTTTAAAACATTTTCATGCGGCGATGTTTGTATTTTTTTTTCTTTTAATGTTCTTTGCTATCAAAAAAGTAGAAAAGAAATATAAATATTAATTAACTATCGATGAAAATGAATTTTGAAATACTCATTTTCATGAAATATTTTAAGCCATTCTAAGTCCATAGGAAATAAGTTTCTCACCAAATTCATCAAATTTTGAATGAAATTATTCAAGTTAGCATGAGTTCTTACAAACTTTTTGACAAGACAAAATACTAGAAGCTTCAGTTTCTTTTTTCACATGAAATGATGTATCTTAAGCTATTTCTTAATCATTAATTAATCAAAATTAATAAATCAAATTAAATTTCTTTAATGAACTAAGTGAATCTCTTTTTTTTTCAAGCTAGTCTCAAGCCTAAAAAAATATTTTAAGATTAAAAGTCCATTTTTTCTAGTCACGGTAAAGAGTTAAACTAAATTATAATGCTATTTTTTTAAAAAAATGAGCAGATAATGAAAAATTTGCTGATGTTTTTGATTTATCATCTCAAAGAAAAGTTTAAAATAATCTTTGAATTCAAGCACATTGTCAATTTAGCCATTTCTTTAAAAAAAATGTTGTCGCAAGCTATATAATGCATTTTTAATTTTTTTTTCAATTTCTACTAATAATTCACACTCTTCC
>JAOUZG010016704.1:5576215-5591983 GCA_026289955.1 Argiope argentata | reverse complement strand
AGTTGAAATTTTCAATCTTTAATAAAATAATTTTTATTCATCGATTCAAGTTCAAAAAATGCGAAAATTTCAGGTTCTTTCAGTTGAAGGTGGAGAATACAAGTTAAATTTTTGAAAAAATCATTCATTTTTTGATAAATTATTTACATTAAGTGCAATTATTTAATAAAAAGTATTTGAAAAGTATTTGAAAATTTGACCTACGTAAGAAGTGATTTTTTTTTGTTTACATTTCTTTTTTTAAAAATAATTTTATAAGCACGTACTAATATAATCCTATTTTTCATATTTTTAACTAAAATATTTTTTTTCAAGATGCAACTATATTTAATTTTTTAATCATATGTCTTGTCTAGCATAATAATTTTTGCAGCACATCATTTTATAAATGTTTGGAATAATTGAGATCAGATTTTACGACTTTCCAGACATTTTGAACCAGTGAAATAAAAGGGAAATTTTACCAGAGAAAAATTAAATGAATGCAAAATAAATGCTGTTCAAATTTCATTTATTTATTATCTATTTTTTGAATCAAATAAAAATATCAGCTATCAATTAATATCTTTTTTTTTATCATATCAGAAATAATATTGTTTTTGGGATGAAGTTTTTGGTGTCAACAAGAATCCGTAAGCGAAAAATCGAAATTTTATTATCTGCACGAGCATCTCAAAAAATCATCTTTTAATAACGCGTAGCCATTGCATTTACAAAAGCTCTGATTTAAAAAATAGTAATTTAATGATTACAGCAAATAAAACCTAGAAAAATGTCATTTTGAGCGCGTGATTATATGAAATGAAATAAACAGGAAATGTGATATTCTTTCTATAAACCATGGCCTCATTATCTTAAAAGATTCAGTATGAGAAATTGTAGTTGTAGACGTGGTATGTATGATTATGATGACATTACACACTATATTTTCCATTGCCCTATTCTTCAATATTTGAGAAAGTTTATTAAACCTCAGCTATAGATTTCCCAAATTCGGTCAAATAATAAATGAAATTTAGAAGTTTTAAATATCTTGGATTTCTTGTATCATAAAGGAAACAGGATTTTTCAAATTGAATAATAATTTATCCTAGTTTGTCTAGCGCTGCTAAAAATGGACAGTATATAGTGAATATAAGCATAAAAAAGTGCAAACAGAACTCTATCTGGCCTTTTGTTCCTGATCATGAACTTTACTTTAGATTGCGCCACTTTATGTATTTATTTTTCTGTTTATTTAATTTTTCATTCGTTTACTTATTTTTTCTTTTGTTTATTTATATATTTTCTCTTTCTGGGTTTTTTCATTTTATTTTTCTGTTTTTAAATTTAAATTCCCAATCTTTGGTATATTTTATTATTTATTAATTAGGCTTCAATGATGAGAATATGATGTTGTTTTGGGAATGAGGTTTTTTGGAGTCAACAAAAATCCTTAGGGAAAAAATAGATTATTATCTGCACGATCATCTCAAAAAATCAGCTTTAATAACACGTTGCCGTTGTATTTACAAAAGCACTTATTAAAAAAAAATAAGTGAATGACTACAGCAAATATAACCTAGAAAAATATCAATTTTGAGCACGTGGTTATATGAAATGAAATAAATAGGAAATGGGATATTTTTTAAACAATAAAGGCGAGACAAAGTTTTTTTTAAAATCGTTTGAAATACTAAAGTGACTCATTCAAATGAAACAATTAAATGAATAAAAATATAATTTAACTCGCACGAGCACATGATGCTTGGCCGTTCAAGAAATGATATTCTGACATGATACATTGAAATATGCATAGAAGATTTCATTTTAAATTTTTTAAATATGACGATACTTTTACTATAAAACGATGAAAAAAATTCGTCCTTCTGAAAATGTTTTTAAAGATTTTAAAAGCTTATATATAAGCGTAATTAGCATGTCAATAGTTTGCTACAACTTGGATTCTAACTGATATACAGATAAAATAAAGTTATCATTAGAAGCAGTAACGTACCAATTTTTTGAAACTGTTATCAAATAAATAAACAGAAATGCTAATTTTCATCCAAATTCATGTTTTTAGTTTAGTTGGGCAACTTGAAAAATTTGGCAATGACCTGTGATCTTTATCTTGTTTTGATGAGAACATATTCCAATTTTTATTAAGATAAAACCCAAAAAATAGGATTTTTATAAAAAGTCATAAAACATTTATTCATTCTATTTTTCAGATGTGAGTTCATTTATCTTTTGTGGATTTGTTACTTAAAAGCACTTTTAAAATTTAATTGATGACATCACATGAATATATAAGCGAAAAAATTTATGACCAAAATCATCTATTAGTATCCAATATTTTATTAGCAATAAAATCAGTACACAAAAGTGTAGAAAAAAACAAGCAAGATATGGTTTGTGTCCACATCTATACACACAAAAAAAATCGAGTACAAAATTTTTTAAAAAAATTCACACTTTGAAAATACATTAAAACATAACAAGCACATATTATTGCACAGAAAATATATTTTCAACCTTTTAATGCATTTTATTGCACTGTGATCTCTCACAAAATACTGTGATTGTCTCTACATAAAAATATCTGCGCATGCTTTACTACTTGTTAAATATTTTAAATCATAATTTACTAACAAGTTTCAGATTACTTTTTTGCGCAAACAACAACAAAAATATTTTTTTTCTTTAGTCAATGCACTACGTTGTCGAAGATATAGTTGAAATAATATATATTTAACTTATGACTAGGATGTACACATTGTCAATAATAATTTACTATTATATAACAATTGCATTAAATAAAGCTAAGCGCGAAATAATAAATAATAAATATAAGCAAATAAAGCGAACCCTGAATAAAAACATCTAATTTTGTAATAAATAGAATTTTTTTTATAATGTACCTACAGATAAATATTTGCAAAAACTACTTTCTTATAGCTTTTGACTCGCTAACATTGTACACGGATAGACACCTTTATATCAGCAAAAAAAAAAAAAAAAAAAAAAATTTCAGCCGATGCATTCAGCATAAGGCACAAATCTCATAAGTAATTGGCACAATAAGGCACAACTTTGGTCCACATTTAAAAGAGATCACTTCACAATATCAGACGTTTGCCTACATCTACAGACTCAGTATAATTATTTTTTTAGAATAAAAAAATTAATGAAATGTTCATCTCTTCTCTTTCGCATTTTCCGGAAGAATGTATCAAAACAGAATTTAATATAAAACATTCATGTAGCAAGAAAGAGATCACACACATTTAACATAGCTAAAATTCTACTACTGGAGTGTTGATTCTTGGCTCAAAACACAAATTCCCTCGATTTTGTTCTAGAGCTAATCGAACATTTATAAAATCAGACTACATAGAGTAAATAAATGTTTAAAAAGTTGATTTTATGGCAACAGTTGTCTAAAAACAACTGAACATCTCCGAGAGTGAGGGGCACAACAAGTGATATAACAAATACAGCAAAATCTTTTTTTTTTTCAATTGTTTCAGCATAAAATAAAAACAGTAAAAACTTTAACGTTACAAAAACAGGGAATAAATCTTTGGTTATTTTTTTATCTATAAACTGTTCTTAAAAAAATATCTTCAGTGTAAACATAAATGCTTTCTTTGGTATAAAATCACTTCGCTATTCTTTCTGTTATGACGCCATTTCTTTCTAAAACTTATTAAAAACAAATAGAAATTAACATAAGTCAGTTCTATTTCTGAGTAAAGATACAAGCCGAAGGGAAAGCAGCCCCTTCCCCCCATATTTACGTTATTTAAGGTATAATGCATTTGTAACTATCAAATTAATTAAAAAGGATTACTGATAACAAAAAATTGCGAATTTATATTCATTTGAAAGATTTTTGTGAAAAGTTTACAAAAAAAAAAAAAAGTCGGTATAGAATAATTTTGGGGACGAACTTTAGAAATAAAGTGGAGCCTCTGAAATAAAATTAGGAAACTATAGAACAGGTGGTAATAAAAATATCTTCTTATCTTTTAAATATTGTCTCGGCTGTTTCACCTCCATCGAATCCTTTGATTTTTCCTTTCATAGTCAAAAGTCTCTGAAACATAATAAATTCTCAAACATTGCACCAACATATCGGTAGAAAAGTTTCGTATTGCACTTGGATTGACTTTTAAGCTCAGTAACATACCAACTTAATTGTTTTATACGATTTTTAGTTCCATTGATTATTCGAAGACCGAGGACAACGAGTTCCATCTCCGTATCTATGGATTAAAGCGTGCTCTGCAAAAGAGGAAACAAGTCATACTTTCCTCATCCTGTGGAATCATTTCAATAATGCCTTATTAGGTGGGCAATAGAAATACAGCATTTTTTGCTTTAAAATGGACGATTCAATGTACTGCACCCAGTTACTATCCGACTAGTATGGCAGCGTTCCTATCCACAAAAATCGAGGAAGGATTCTTGCGATCTCCGTTCACTTCTTTGGCGGTTGCCAAGTCCAATACGACTCCGGAGTCATTTCCGTGGTCCTGTTGTTGTTGCCTGTGCACTCTCATACAGGAAGACTCTTCGTGCTTGTACAGGTAGCTCTTCAAGGCAAAAGCCTTGCCACATCGTTGGCACACGTAAGGCTTACTGCTGGAGTGTGTTTGAATATGAGCCCTCAGGTTTGACTTGTCAGCAAAAGCTTTTCGACACACGGGACAGGAGAAAGGCTTCTCTCCAGTATGTGTTCGAATGTGCCCTTGCAGTAACCAAGGTCTGCTGAAACACTTTCCGCAGTATGGACATTGGCATCCCTGACTGTGTGTCCTCACGTGCATGCTGTAGGCCGGCATGGACACGTACACCTTGTCACAGTGTGGACACTTCCTGGCCTTCTTGTCGGTGACGCTGCGATGGGTCTGACGGTGTCTGGCGAGGTTGCTGGAGGTGCTGTAACGCTTGCCACACTCCGTGCATATGTGTGAGTCCTGTTGTTGGAAAGTGGGCGAGTTTCTGCTCGTAGAGCACGGGCTGCTGTTTGGTGAATGACTGATGATGGCTGAAGTTGGCTGGTGCTGCATCAACTGACGTATGACGGTCACCAGAGCTGATGTCGTTGTCTGGCAGGGACGGAAGACACTACAAGGTGTGGTTGAGGTAACCTGGATATTGTTGAATGTTTGTGGTGGAGAAGGAGAAGATGTGTGATCCATTTGATTGAATACCTAAACAAAACATTAAAAAGTTAACTTTTATATTTAAGTATATACACACGCGCATAAAAAATAATGATTTTCAACTGATGAAACATCAATTCTTCAAAAAAAAAAGATACATTAAATGCAAAAAGCTTAACAATTTAAAAATATTTAAGTGGTAATTATTACTGAATTAATTTTAAAATATTTATATACTTTTTGAAATTTGAATTCGTTTTTTTCGATGTGCTTTGTTATATAATAGGTATCCTGTACGAGAATTGCAGTAGGAATAACAAGCGTCTCAGTGCTCATAAAATACATCTTTTTGATTTTAGCAATAAATTTGTTGAAAGAAGATATTTATATCAATAAAAAAACCTTAATGATATTTTTATGTGAAAAAAATGTATTCCCTTATACTTATATGCACTTCCCTCTATACTACATTCACTTATTAGTTTTATAAATGTGCTGATTCAAATTATAACTATTGCTTGAAATTAGACCTATTAATCTTCATAGAATGATGGAAACTTTGCGGAATTGATATTTTAGTTTCCTAATTCTACTATGAGGAGATCTGATCCTAAATGGAGCTAATAAACTCCAATTCCACAAATGAGAGATATTTATTTGATGGGATAGATAATGGAACAACCATAAATTCGTTCTAAAATTTATCTCCTTGCATTGACCTCACCTAATCAGAGATGCCAGATATGGAAAAATGGGCATAAAAAGAGGACATTTAAGGACAGTTTACGCACTTACTTAAGGACACTTTTCAAGTTTAATTATGCGGAAAATTATCATTAGAATATATTCAATATATATGCAAGAATGAAGTACAAAGCAATATTTTTTTTATAATTTTAGATTTATTAATATTTTAATTCAATCACTTATAAATAAAGGAATTGTTTTATTTCTCTTACCGTGATTCCCATCGGCGATTTATCGTCCGAAGGACTTTGCTGTCTAGATCTGGATTCATGAGCCGGCGAATGGGGGCTGGTCGGTTTAAGATTATCGAATCCTATGGAATCGGTTTCGCTGTCACAGCTAGGGGAACGGAAGATCAACGACCCCTCAGCAGTTGATACCCGTCTCTCTGGACTGGATTCTGAAAAGAAGAAAATAAAACTGTTATCACATGCCCGAAAGCAAGTAAACGGTATTTGCCTGCTTGGGGATTCGTTCCCCAGAGAGAAGGCCAAAAGGGTATGTGAAGGTGTCGAGAGATGCGCGAATTTTCCCAAAGATTTGTAAATTGTGGCAGTGGTTGGGATGTTTAGAGGTGGTGGTTGTTTGTTGGACACTCCACGTTTCATAAGATAAGGTTTTGAGATAAACAATCCAGATAAGGGGGTCTTTTACTGAATCGGATGTTGTTCCCAGGTTCATTTTCGATTCAATCTTTCCCTCCTCTCTGTGCAGAAGAAATGAAACAATGTTGTTCGAGGTTTATGGTATATGGTAAGCACCCCTCCCCCCACCATCATCTTCAAAGGTTCAATAATCTGCCTTACTATATCTCGCTGTATTCAATCATATCTGTTCAGTTAAAAAAATTATAATTTCACAAAAATAATAGTAAATTATAATAATTAAAATTATTTTTTATTTTTACTTCAAGTACATTGTTCCTTTCGGGAAGAAAAAATGTTAGAATAAAAATAATGAGGTAAAAAAGGGGGGGATTCAAAGAAACATAGAATAGGGTTCAATATATGACGCAGATCTTTCCAATTTTAGAAATTCCCCACTAACTGAAAGTGTTATTCATCTGTTGAAATAAAAAGCCAGTTTATCATCATGTTCTTTTTTTTTATCGTGTTCTTTTTCTATCATGTTCTTTTTTTTATCATTTATAATTATCGCTTATTATGTTTCATCAAGTATTTTCGAGAAGCAGTATCTTGGTTTTAAGGACTCGACATCCCGATGGTGTGATATGGAGAGGGGGAACAGCTCAGGTGTCATCCTCACCATCTGACCGTGGCTCAAAATTAGCAGGTCTATCCGAAAATAGCCGCAGTGTTGCTTCAAAGTGGACGTTAATATAACTAAACTAAACTACACATCCAAACATTTTATCAGACATTGTAAGGTTTATACGGGATAGAGCTTCGATTATATGACGTTCTCGATGTTGAAAAAAACCGGAATTATCTGAGAAAAAAATATTTTTTATAATCCTGCCCACCGTGATGATGATACCATGGAATTATTCACAAATGATCAGTTCATCGGAGACAAATTATCTGGAGCTTATTTAAGCGTTGACAATGAAATAATATAAAATTGGTATTCCATCTTGCGTTAAAGATACATTAAACACTTTTGAAAAAAAAAAGTGAAATCATTTTGTATACGAACTGATTATAGAAAAAAGAAAACGAGCAATGAATTTATTTTGCTACATAATATTTCACTTAGCAGTCATAGACAATCAGTGATATTGTTTCTTAAGATAAGCAATGAAGGAATGATTTTTCTTATTTTAATATTAAATTTTAATTAAAAATTTTATATATAGCAGTATCCGCACAACTTTGCCCATGGCGTAACATCCAAGAGGACAAATTAGCTTTAAACTTAACAGATCGATAAACATTTAGACAGGTAGATCGATAACCATGGACATCTACTAGGTGATCCGTTGGCAATACACTTATCAAATAACCGTCACCTTTGTGGCAGTGCCGATTTTTATCTATATTAATAAAAATGGATCTCGAAATGCGTTGCAAAGCGCAAAACTAGAGAACGGCTCGGCTAATTCGGCTAATTTATTTTAAATATTTTCGTTAAGACACGAGGATGGTTCTTATAAAGAGAAAAAATTAAAAAACTGAGAGGAAAATAGTTAACACAACACTTTTCTTTCCCGCCAAAAATCTTCATTTCCTTCCCCCACAACAACTGAGTAAGATAGCAGGAAGTAATAAATTATGATTTGCTTATAAAGAAATACGCGAAGTCAGTTGCTTTTGATTTATAAATAACGGGATGTTTAAAAAAGAAAGAAAATTGTTGCTTTTATCATTAGTATGTATGAATATTTAATCTATGCCTGCTCAAAATAAAGTCTGGGCAGGGAAGAAAAAAAAGAATAACAAAGGGAAAAAGGGTTTGTAGAAAAAAAAATAGTAAAGAAAAAAAGGATAGAAAAAAAAGAAAAGAAAAGAAGTGTGTGTGTGTCACCATTATTTCCTCTGTGCGCGGAATTTTCCAAGCTGTTTTTAAACTTTCGCATCTCTTGAAAACCAACTGTGTCTTTATTTGTTTAGTGTGTTTACATTTATGAAAATTTGAATCTCATTATTCTATAAAAACGTAGAAATTTAGACCTTTCCCTCCACCATTTAAGTAAAATATCAATTCGAGGGCAATCATTGTTTGGATAGAAAGAGAAAAATGAATAGTACAATGAACAGAAAATCTGAAGAAAACAATACTATAAATGAATTATATGATTATCAAAATTAGTTTGGTTTAAAATTATTTTGGTGAAAAATATGTTATGAGACTCAGCTACATAAAATATTATATGAAAATTTATCGAGCATTAATACTAGCAAACCAACTGGTCAGCAAAGGCGGCTAGTATTAATATAAAAATGCCACTCCTGTTGCTGTACCACTTCTACAACAATAGGAAAAATGCTACCCCTGTGGCGACACCTATCGCAAAGAATTAATCCATGGTGGATTCGTGTATCAGACCAACTCTTGTTAGTAAGGTATGAAAGTATGAACCGAGGGATGAGAGCTCAGACATATTCCTTATTATCTGACCAGGATTTAAAATTACCATACACAAAATATCATGTAGTGTCAAAACAAAATAGTATTCTAACTTATAAGAATTGCACAGAAACTAGAAAGACCTATTTGAACTAAACCTATTAAAAATTATAATCATTAAGATCATAAAACGATGAAGATTAGCTCATAAAATGAAGGATAACCGTTTTCATCAACCCCCCCCCCTTCAACCTTCTTTCCCACTTACTCACCCTCATCTAATCTGTAACCAACCCCAGGGTCGTTGGGTACAGGGGAAAAAAATCACAGAGAAATTACTTTTC
Source organism: Argiope argentata (assembly GCA_026289955.1). Taxonomy (NCBI): domain Eukaryota; kingdom Metazoa; phylum Arthropoda; class Arachnida; order Araneae; family Araneidae; genus Argiope; species Argiope argentata. The sequence continues at coordinate 5,582,712 of JAOUZG010016704.1, read as the reverse complement.
AGAAAAGAGAAAAAGAATGCCTGTAACGTCGTAACAGAAAAAGCCGGTGTTTCTCTATCTATCTATCAACCGCTAACTCTTTACCACACACGTCTGCGGGGGTCACCACCGGAGGGGTCAAATACACTGCCCATGCATCAACGGGGTTGTCAGTCGAGGCGAGGGGGACGGAGGACTGGAGAGAAAGTTTTTCTTTTCTGACAGAGAAAGTCTTGTTTTGATCCAATCGCGACCGATGGGGAGAATCATGGGAAAGTTTAGTGGGATGAACACTTTTATGACATCGTTTTCTCGCCTTTTCGGTCAGTATTCGAAACTCATCTTTTTTTTTTCTCCTTTCGGAAGAAAAAAAATGAAGATTTTGTTACAAGTGATGGTGGGTTTTTGGTAAATAGCCGTAGAAAATGATAGCCGGTGAAAAAAAAAGCTGCAAAAAGGTTCCGAATTTTCTGAGAAAGACAATATTATTATTCTGAGGTTTATTTTTTTTTTTCATAAGATTATACTTTTTTTAAAAGGAAGGTATCTTTATTGGAAATTCGGAGCTACGGTTAGATGAGTTGAGTTAGATGAATGATTTCCGGAGACCGTAAAAAGTATAATTCTGAGAAGACAATGTTTATTTTTTTTTCGGTTTCTATATAAGGTGTAAACTGAAGTGATATGAACAATTAAGGAGTTATAAACTTATTTTTGTAATATTCGGCAATTATTAATAGAGTAGGCTCAATTGACACATTAATCACATATATAACTGCACATGCTGTTTGATATAACTAGAGAAAGTTTATCACATTTTTTTCTTCAAGATCTCTATATACAGGACGACGTATATTACGAAAGTAAGATCTGATTTCATCTACAAAATCATCATTACTCGCAACACAATTCCCTGACTGCCTTTGGAGACCAGTTGGTTTGCCATAATTAATAATTGCTGAAAATATTTTATATCAAGGACTTAATCAGCAATTCAAATTTGGATGGACAATATAAAGGCCTTAATTAGCTTTCAGTTTCAAATTTTGATGGACATATACTGTTTTAGAAGTTTTATGCCTTTCTTTTTACTATGTTATATGATTCTCTAATTTTCTATCGATAATATTATTTATCAGGTATATCAAAGAAATGAGTAGCAGTGTTTTAAAAAAGATACACTTAGAAAATTTTTCTTTAATTACTTTTTTTTCATTGTCCTAATTCCGGAGCTGGACAGTTCCAAGAATGCAATGAAAAATGACTTAAGTTTTACTTCAGCAGTGAAATAAAATATTGTAAAATATTCTTAAAAGATTTCTTAAAAAAGAAACAAAAACTACAAGGGAAATATAGTATTGTTGCAAAGGTAATTTAATTTCTTTTACATCTTAATTTGTTATTATTTTGGAAGAATGGAAAAATGACGATATTTGATTTGTTTTTTTTAATAAACTAAAATTCTAATCAAAATATCAAAAATAAAAATAGTTTCCTGGTTTGCATTCTTACACCTCAAAATATAAACTTGCCAAATTTGGCGCCTTTGTGTCACATGACCTGACTAGCAGAGTGCCAAAATCCACTCACATATTCAAGTTTTATTTGTAATAGGTGAACAAATTATGGGCAATCGAAATATCAGAATATAAATATTCTTTTCGTTTCTAAGCATTCAAAATGATAAAAAAATCGATAATTTTACTCGTCTTACGGACATCTCCACCGATAGCGATTCCTAGTTAACGAATTAACGCCAGGATCGTTGATCGTTGATACCAGGATCGTTGAATCGAAGTATAAGAACGCAATTTAAGATTAGTTAATTGAAAATTAATTCTGATATCAAAAAATATTAGTCGTGGAAATGATATTAATTCTACAGAGACTTAATATTTTATTCTCTTTTATAATCCATTATCAATATTTAAAAGAAATTAGTTCATTTAAATTTCAATGAAATTTGTATTAACAGATAAGCGATCACGAATGTAAAAGTGGTAATGTGATGACATTTTTGTCTCGAAAGGTATTTCAATAAAAAATTAGAAATATTACTAAGCCGAATTTCAAAAATTTACTATGAACCATTAATCCGTTCCCAATAAAACTAATTCTGGTGTCATATAAACGTTATTTCACTTATAGTTAGTTACCTTTGAAGAAATCACAGTACTATCTTGAGTTAACATTTTTCAAAATATTGGGATAATAAACAAAGCGAAAGTGGGAGTATTGGAAAATTTCTTACGTTAATTTCTCCTATCGTTAATTTAAAGTGATCAACGAAAATTGCTGGTAAACGCAAGGAAAACGTTAATCCTGGGATTGCAAACAAGGTAAAATGTCGAAATTAATTTCCAAATAGTAAGTAATAACTCAAACAATGCCACAAAGTATATGGACAGTATAATTTAATTTAGTAATTTCTTAACTTTTTTCCATTCCTACGATTAGATCAAACTCTCCCTATGTATATCTTGTTCAAATTTTCAATCGTTAATAAAATACTATTTATTCGTCCACTCGAGTTCAAATACATTTTTTTTAAACTTGTAGTGGATGGCACACGATATTAAGGCAGTTTTTTTCAAATATAATTTCCTTCATTAAATTTAATTCTTTTTTAGTACTTTAAATAGAGTTTTGGTAGTTTGTAATGAAAGTTGAAATCAACAGGCAGGTAGCTTAATCGGTAAAATGCGAGGATTTCAGTATTTTTTCAAGTGAAGGTGAAGAAGGCGAGTTCAATTCTTGTGGAAATCAATAATTTTTTGATAAATGATTTATATTAATTGTAATCATTTAATAAAAAGCAACTAAAATAAGTTTTTTTGTGGGCCAAAGAAGGAATTAACTTATTTATTTTTATATAACTTGTTGAAAAAGCAAATTACAGTACAATAGAAAAATAAATACAATTATTAAATAATTTTAAACTGTATTTAAAATGCCTTCAAAATCTTTCTTTCCTTAATTCTAGTTGAACTTCCAGTCCAAAGGCACTGACGCCAAACTATCTTTTATCCCATACTCAGATGGTAGCCATCTCTTTTAAATGGACGCCCATCTAAACCCATAATAATCTGTGATAAAGCCACCGTTCTCGTATTCGAAACCTCACAGATCTCAGAGAGTTCTATCTGGGTGAAGCACTTGAGAGGTCTAATCGCGCCCTAATGTAAAAACACGCGAGCGCTCAAGAGATTGTCGCCAGACGCATCTTGTTCGCGGGCAGGCCGGCTTGTTGGTGCTTTTGTTCGGCTATCTCCGAGATGAATCCGGTGTTTCGCCTCTTATCCGAAGACCACAGAAGTGGGTGACGGTGTTTTGAAGGCAGTCGTCATCCTGTCTAGTTGAGGATTGGGATTCTTCTCAAAGTTTTGTTGCAGAAGAGTGGTAGAAATGTGTATTAACGTGTGTACAAAAATAAATAATGACATTTTTGATCGTAAATTTCAAGTTATCGTGTAAGAATATTATTATTTTTAATTCATTATTTTTCTTAATTAATTTAAGTCAGTAACTAATTTAAACCCATTTGAAACAATCACGAAACTTCTCAATTGGTCTCTATACTTCTCTCTATATGCAGGTATATACATATATATAATGATAATTTTTAATTTTTCTAACCGGTAAATAAAGTTTTGGAGCTCAACCGAATTTGAGATGAAACAATTGCTAAGAAGTCAAAGTTCTAAACCAACTTTTAAAAAACGAATCTCCTTTCAACGAAGCATACGTAATTATAATTAATGCAATACTGGTAGAAGCAGGTAAATATATTTTTTGCCCTTAAATTTCAGAGGCATCAAAACCTCCTTACCAAAACCACATCATGTTCTCACATGATAAAAAAAGAAATCTACTATCGCAAATTCAAGACCATGTGAGAACATTATTATTTTTAAGTTATCATTTGCCTTAATTAATTTAAGTTATTAAGTAGTTTAAACTAGTTTGAAAAAGTAATACTGGTAAAAGTAGATCAACTTTTTAAAAAAATGCATCTGCTTTCAAAGAAGCATACATAATAATAAAGCAATGCTGGTAAAAAAATATATGCGATTAAAAAACTTTATTGAATATTGCCATTTAAGCTTTGTTTATTTCCAACACGATATGGATTTTCAATTATCCGTTGCCTTCAATTATTCAAAAAACCCAAAGGGAATCAACATCATATTCTCGCATGATAAAATCCATTTATCTGATTTTTAAAACCATAAATGCTCGAAGTGGGGATAGAAATAATAAATATTAAAAAGTGTTATATTATGTAGCAAATAATAATAATAATAAATTTACATTTTTTGAAATTTTTATATTTGAGATGTTATTTTTCACTGCATCAATTTCCTCTAAATAATTTTAGTTGCAGAATTGGGAATTATTCTGCAGCAGAAATTTAATCGGAATTTAAACAATTAATTAATGTTAATTAAAAATAAATTCTATTTAGAACAGCTATTCGCACAAATGTTAATGATTGTCAGAGAGATAATAGTAATAATAATAATTGCTTGAAAACATTAAATAAATCTGCATAAGAAAAAAAATACTGTATGGCTTTTCTGAGTATTGTAGATCTGTAAACAATCTAATTCAATAAACTAGGAAATAAGAAAAACATTTATCCCGAATTACAGCATTTTAAATTTTTTATTTACGTGAAGAAATTAACTTGGCATATTTTTACCTTTATAATTTTGATTATGGAAAGATTGAAGAAAATTCTAAGAACATAAAGAATTAAATCTATTTATAGATTGTTTTTAATGGAATAGTAAGAATTCTGTTTACATCTGTGAATAAAAATTTCTAAGCCTAGTTAACATATGATTGAAGATCTTTAAACATGGGTAGAAGGCATTTAAAATATCACGTATGTGATTCAAAACTGATTTATTTATTCTAAATTGTATTTCATAAATAACACGTTCGGTTTATAAAAACATCTATAATTTCATACTTTAAGTCACCTTTTCATAAGTAATTTAATCAAATTTGAACATCATCTACATGCAATTAAATGCCTTATCTTTGCATTTAATATTCTCATAGCATTAACCTGATTTGTGGAAACATAAATATGAATTTTATTGAGTGAGACTGTCTCAAAAGAAGAAAAAAAAACAATAAAACTTATGATCTATTATTATAAACGAATAAAAAGTAACAAACGATATCGATAATAAAGGAAAATAAAAATGATATTGACACAATCTTATTTTCAAATAATAATTGGGTTTTTTTACAAAAAGAAAAAAAAAAGAATGTGCGAATATATCTAAAATTCTACACAAAAATAATAAAAGAATAAATCGTTTGGTATATCAAACTTAATCATAATTAAATAAGCTGCGGAGTCAGACATGTAATTATCACTCATTCTATGTATTCGTGTAAGGGAATCCGATTGATCATCATTCTCCACTCTGTGAGTGACTAAAATTAGCTCCATCTCATTATGACACAAATGACTCTTACTTTTAATTTCCTTAATGACTCCTTTGACATTGCCGCAGAAGTTGTAGTACAAAATAAAAAATAATACTATATTGTAAGAATATTGGTTTTCCCCTTTTTGAATTTGAGTTAATCTTTTAATTTTGTTCAGGTTAATTGCTCAATTGATACATATGTTTAATAAAAATTTAATATTAGCTAATATATTGTTGATTTAAAAGAAGTGTAAAGTGATTGTCAAGTTTTTGATTTCCATTATAATGGATTCGAGGTTCTGCATGATATGGAAATATTCACGTAATAGATTTTAAATTATTTCACAATACATGATAAAATGCTTTTTAACAAAAATTAATGGATAATATTAGAATTTTCAAAAATTGATTATATACAAGAGCTAGAACAGAACTCGTTTGGAAAAAAGTTAAAAATGCTATGATTTTTTTTCAGCATTTTTTGGATACAATGAAAAAAAGATGAATGGAAAATAGGCAAAGAGACAAAAATGAGTCTTTAAATGACATCCAACGAATTATACTATCTTAACTTGACCAATTGTGAAAAAAACCTCATTGAATAGTTTTAGTTATAATGGTTGGCAACTCGCAATTATAAATTTTTCATTCGAAAAATAAGCAATACAAAATAAGTTTGAGGGAAGTCACTAGACAAAATGCTGCAATGAGTTATGGAGTCAGACACCTTATTATCACACATTTTTAAATATTTGTGTTAGGGAATCCGTTAGGTCATCATTCTCCACGACAGTGAATTTTATTAATTCTTCAACTCGGATGAACTCTATATTTAAAACAGCTTTGGAAAAGATCTGCTGATATTCAAATCAAAGAAAGAATATCAAATACCATGAAATTTAAAGTTATTTCAAGTGTAAAAACAACCTTAGATGTGCCGCAGTATGATAGTGGAGTCAGGCTGCTCAGTAGTCACACATTCCTTGGTTTCGTGTAAGCAACCATTAAATCATCATTGTCCACCATTAAAATTCTTACAAGCGTCTTGATCGATATTTCTCACTATTTAAA
>JAOUZG010016704.1:5564985-5576205 GCA_026289955.1 Argiope argentata | reverse complement strand
GTGACTTTATATGACAGTGGAGTCAGGCTGCTCAGTAGTCACACATTTCTTGGTTTCGTGTAAGCAACCATTAAATCATCATTCTCCACTAATGCAATTTTAATTAGTACCTTAATATATACACAAAGTCATCGATAAACAAATATTTTCTTCTAATCCTCAAACTCCCTTCTTAAGAGGAACATATAATGGAATGGTATTATCATGTCAGAACATGATATTGTTTTGGGGATGAGGTTTTCTGGCTTCAACAAGATTCCGTAGGCGAATAAAATAAATATTTTAATCCGTAGGCGAAAAATAAAAATTTTATAATCTCCACGAGCATCTCAAAAAATCATCTTTTAATAACGCATTGCCATTACAATTACAAAAGCTCTGATTTAAAAAAATAAGTTAATGGCTACAGCAAATAAAACCTAGAGAAATGTCATTTTGAGTACGTGATTATATAAAATGAAATAAATAGGAAACGTGATATTTTTTTAAAAAAACAATAAATGCGAGACAAAGATTTTTTTAATCGTTTGCAATACTAAAGCGACTCATTGGATGAAACAATTAAAATGAATAAAAATATTATTTAACTCGCGCGAGCACCTGCTGCTTGGACGTTCAAGAAATGATGTTCTGACATGATACTTTGAAATATGCATAGCAAATTTCATTCTAATCTCTTTTATTTATTTTTATTTTTGAATATTAAAGGATAAATACGAACATGAACTAGAAACGCCACAATGTGACAGTGGAGTCAGGCTGCTCAGTAGTCACACATTCCTTGGTTTCGTGTAAGCAACCATTAAATCATCATTCTCCACTAATGCAATTTTTATTAGTGCCTTAATGTATACCCAACATCATCGATAAACAAATATTTCCTTACAATCCTACCTTCTTATTAGGAACACATAATGGAATGGTATTTAATTTTGTTTTTAAGCTTTAAAGGGAGAAAAATTACGAATACTAACAAGAAATATCACAATGCGGCTGAGGAGTTAGGCTTCTCCGTAATCATATATATATATATATATATATATTTCCGTGTAAGGATTCGTTAGATCATTATTTTCCATTACTATGATCTTTATTTGTACGACGCTTAATTGGAAACACCATCATCTATAAGAAATGTTAACTAATTGTTGTTGCACATTGGAAAAAAATTATTCTTAACGAGAAACGTAAAACGGCATGGAACGGCGCCATAATGTGAATGTGTCACAATAGTGTTGGAGTCAGGCTGCTCAGTAGTCACACATTTTTTTTTCGTGCAAACAAATCCGTTAACTCATCATTCTCCACACTTGCGACTTACACCGAATGCCTCCTCTTCTACAGGACAGAAAAAATGCTAAACATTTCCATCTAATTTTTCAATATTTATGCTTCTCAAATAATAATAAAATTTAAAAAAATGAAATATATTAGAGAAAAAAATGTCCTATTCCATTTTTGGATTAGGATATTATTACTTAATCTTATTAGCCAGATAAATATTCGGTATATATTTCTAGCATGTATATGACTTACAAGACATGGCATTTAGAAATAGACAAGAGTTAGAATAATCTCAATAGAACAATACCTGGTAAAGCTCCAAAATAGAAGAAGAAAATTTAAAAGTGAGGTTTATTGTCTCTATAGAAGTGCCAGTGATTTTAATTTTTGTTTTTTAATCTAGTCTGCAAATGGTTTCAGTAGTAGTGAAATTTCAATTTATTATCGCTGCTTTTCACAATTTTTTTCAAGATTACCATTTTTTGGGAAGAATAAATTGATAAAATTTAATAACAGGTAGTTTTATATTGAATTTTTTTTAATATTCCAAGCATTTTATCTGTTAAATATTGACTTAATATCTACTATTATCGATGATTTAAATAAATGATGCTCCATATTTACGCTTTACACTCTGTTTTATAAATTTGAGTCATATATTAATATTAATAAAACATTTATTAACTAAACAATTCATATATAAATGCGAGTTATATATTAATATTAATAAAACATTTATTAACTAATCAATTCAAAGAAGACATAATTTATAAATTTTTTCGCTTTCGGAATTAATTTTTTTTATCTCGGTTTCAAAATTTATTTTAAGATTCAATATTTGGGTGATTTCAATTACATTTAAATAAAAGAAAACGAGGTAATCAGGTTTTACCCTCTAATAAAAAAAGATTTGTTAAATATATGTTATTTGTAAAGTTTTGATTAATTTTTAATTTTTTTTTATAAGGATGGCCTTTTCCATTATTTAAGTTCACTAAAAAACAAGTTGTTCAAAGTGGTAGTATATGAAAATGATTTCGAGATTAAAAAAAAATACATACTGGACTGTATTCGTGGCCATTGGAATAATATGGTCAAGAAATAGTTCTTACGCTAATAAACCGCTTGCAAAATCTATTAGCCACTATAACAAACAATTTAGATATTTTCGTTTCAGTGGCGAATTTCCTACTACGAAAATCAAAATTTCTTTTCCAATATTTCATCAAATTTCATGATTAATGAGGGGAATAAAAGACATTAGGTTGATTAAAAGATTCTTCATTTTGTTCGGTAACTTTGGCGCAAAAATTTAAAAATTGGCCACCTGATCGATGCTTCACATAGCATTTTCTCTGCCATTAATTAGATTAGGCACTGTAATCTAATTTCTAAATACCCAAAAAAGGCCTATATATATATATATATATATATATATATATATATATATATATATATATATATGTAGAGAGAGAGAGATTTAATTTTATTGGGATAAATTTTGATATTTAATTCGTGACAAGAGTTATAAATGTATACAAATAAATAATTTTACTTGCTGGATATGCGAATCAAATAATTAAAAAATAATTGACGAATATTCCTTATAAAATAAAGTAACATATAAAAAGAGTAAAAATTAAATCAGTTGGCGTCAAATATTAAAAAAAAAATTTATAAACAATAGTATAGGAAATACGTTTAGCATAAAAAATGCAATTTGCTGAAATTAGACGGACAAAAACAATAGACTTAAATATAAATTAAAATAAAATTCCGATACCGAATTATATTAGGCAAATAAAAGATATTTATTTCTTGGAAAACGTTACGATCTTTCAAAGCATTAATTTCAACCTAAAATTTTTAGATTGTAATCATAAGACACTTTAAATCCTTTTTCAAACTATAAAATTAATTTTACAAAAGCTTAGTATACAAATGCAAATTTATACAGTTTATGCTCTTAAAATATCACTATTACATGAAATATAAATAATCATAAGTTAAAATGAAGTTGTAAAAAATTATTTGTGGTATTACAATAGAACAAAAATGAAAAAAAAATCCATCGTAAATTATTTAATACCATGATTAATTGAATTTCGTTATTTTTAATTATTTAAAATGCCTTCATAAATAGTTTAATAATAATTTTATGCTACCTTTTGTACTTCTGCATTAAATGATTAATAGAGAAAAATCTGATTAATGAATACTGTCTACAGCCTTTATTTGCCACATACATCATTTTCTGTCATCACGTGATAAGATAATTTGAGTTCTTTCTAACCAAGATTATTGATTCAAACACAGACAAATTATTAATGTTTCAATTTCAAGCAAGCAATATTACAGTGCCATTAAAAAATTTAAATGCCTTCTTTTTTCGAAGATAATTGCATTTTTTTAAAACTGCCATTCTTGTTTATTTTATTTCACATTAAATAGCAAATTTTTTTTCTTCTAAAAACCGATATTCTTGCATTTAAGAACAGTCTGTTTTTAAATACAAGAATTTTTTAAACAGGGATTCTAGATCAGAGCGATTGTTTTTTTTTAGTGTTTGACTTTAAAATGAAGAAATATTCAACATTTTAAATGCACTATAATATTCTTGAAACACTTCAGAAATTTTTTGATATTTTAAATAACATACAAAAAAATTCATTTGCTCATAGAAAATCATTTTTGCATCCGAATTCTGGTTTTCTGATGGCAATCAAATTAATTGTTTAAGTAATCCATTATCGACAGATTATTTTATAATTAGCAAGAATAATTTCAATATGCTTTTAAGAGATAAAGGAAATATTTTCCAAATTCATTTTCAAAAGATAATTAATTTTAAACAAGATAAATAACGAAAACTTTGTGTTTTAATTTGTATATTTTATTATGTATATTTGTTTAAAGTTTGTGTTAAATTAATTATTAACTACCGCAGATATATAACGAAAAATTATAATGTATTATATCTTTAGTATAAAACCAGCAATTATATCTTGGAGGGAAATTAAGTATATCTTAAATAATTATTTTAAATAATTTATTTATGTTATTCCTATGATAAAATTCTCTGAAAAAAAAAGAAAAAAAAAACGTATTTTCAAAAGGCAATAAATAAATAAATAAATAAATCATGTAATAGAAGTTTAAAATTAATATCAAGAATCAGTTTCACTGTATTAAAACTGATTGTTATCTGAGAAGATTCATACAAATGTGTCAAAACTATTATCGTTCTTTAAGAACATATATTTTAAAACAGTATTATAAAAACTATTTTAGAATAATTCGTTCTTTTAATTGAATTGTTTTTGAAAAGCATTCTTTCTTCAAATGAGAAAATTTGACTTAATTATATAAAAGGGGCAAAATGTGTTCGCTTATTTTCAAACTAAAATAATATTCTTAAAATTAAATAAAATTAATTACAAATAAAATTTCTCACTTACCTCTGGAGTGTTGATTATCTTCATAATCCACCGCAGAGTTGTACCTTTTATTCGTGATTAAAAATGCCCGAGGCATATTTGATTATTTTAATGTCTATCACAGTAACCTTACACTGTCCACTCCAAAAGTGACACTTTGCCCTGAAGTCCAAACTTTCAGATCAACATAGGATCCGTATCGAACCCGGGACTGAGCGAGCGATGAACAGGACCACTTGACTGTGGGGAAGAACACAAGACAGTGACTTGACTTTTTAACTAACTCCGATGAGGATGATGCTAAGAGGGGGTGGGGAGCTTGGGGTTGTTGCGCCACGTGGGTTTGGTCTGAGGGGGTCCGCTTCCGGTTAAGTGAAGATGGTCCTCCCCCTTTCTTCCTAGGTTACGTTTTCCCGTGCACTTTGCTCTCTAGCGTCTTTTTTTCTTCTGCTTTATTTTCTTACTTTGGAAAAGACACTGTCCTTGAGATCTTTTATTACAAGACAGAAGTTCTATGCAGTGGTCCCAACAGTACTTTCATTTAACACATGAGCGGGATAGTGTATCTCAACAAGTGGTGGTAGCACTTTTTTACTTTTTTATTTTCTCCTTTTCTTTTCCTCTCTCCTGTTGGAGTTTTATCTTTTCTTTTTCTTTTTTTCTTTTTTTTTTTCAAATCAGTATTTGCGGCGAGATCCGATGAGTGAAATGATTACAAATAAGCATTTGAATGCTTGACAGGAAATTCTCATAAAACGCTCGTAAAGTCCAAACGATTTTTTTCTCCCTGTCTACCTGTTTTGATTTGAGCACAAACAGAAATAAATTTATAGTTCAAAAACGATGTGCCATTATAAGCGATGATCCGTTATCGTCTTTGTAATGAGAATAAAAAAGGGCCAAAGAATGATATCGTTTACAAATAATAAAAATGTGCAAATATTTCTAAATATTTCATAAAAAACAGCATCAAATTCTTTGAAAATCAAATTATTACGGTAAAAGTTGTTCTAAATTGATACCGGTTATGCAAGTGGTTATAAAATGATAAATAAAAAAATAGATGTTGCCAATCTTTAAAATTAAAATTTTCGGTTATCTTAACATTTAACTTCAAATGATTCGGCAAAAATAAATTATCAATATTCTCGTGATATTAACTTATCATTAAAATTTAAATTATCTTTTAAAATTTTTTATTTTATATGCCAATTGGCTGCAAATTTTAGCATAGAATTTTGAAATCTCTCATCTAAAGTTTAAATTAGCAGAAAAAAAGATATTAATTTTTCAAAATAGGTAAAATCGTTTGCTAAAAAAAAAAATCAGCTTTTGCCAGTATTTATTGCTAGCAAAGCAAACACGACAGCTGTTTCTCTTTAAAAAAGGAAACGATTTTTTAAACTTTTGGGAATATATTTTTCAAATAACATTAATAAAATAGCTAATTATTGTTTAGTTTATTTCTAGGATAAATTTATATAGTTATGAATAAAGCAAATGCCAATCAAAATTAATCCAAGAATAACTCAGAAACATTAGATTATATCAATTGAATCAACATATACGAAATTTTGTTCCGTTCCAATTAATTCCACAACGAATCGAACACAAGTTCCTAATTCTTTTGTTCACGTCTTAGATCTCTCGGGGGCCACGTTTGAGGTAGTGTATCTTTTTGGAAAAACAGCGAGAGGTGGAATAGGAAGAGGTTGTGATGTCATAGAGGGGATGGCGTGGAAGAGGAAAAAGATTCTGAGACGCTGAAGGATGCAAATATCCACCATGAGGATCTATAGGTTTCCTTGGGATGCGCGCCAACATACGTCCACGTGCGTTGGAAGGCGGAGGCAACGTGCCAGATAGACCAATGGCGTTGGAGGTTTAAACCTAAAGGTATAAAAATAACTCTCGCTGGTGGGTTTCGACATCTGGTCCTCGCGAAGCGCGTGGCATCCTCACCGTATGATCTTTCATCATCCGAATCGTCTTGCCTCCCTTCCCCCTTCCCCTTTTTTTCTCTTTGGGAGTTCAGTAACTGCATCTGTGGTTGTAAAGGAAGAAGCAAAGATGGCATCACCCCTCTCTAAATTTGGGGATTAATGCCATGACGTTTGGGGCAAAAAGGTATTTTTGACCATGTTCGGAAATGGTCCGTTGCATGCGGATCGAGCGTGCGTAATGGGTGCCCATAATTCAAGGCCGTCAAGACCTGTCGTGCGTCGACAGTGAGTTATGAAGTCTCGTTTAAGAGGATGAAAGAAAGTCGTAATGAAACAGAAATGAATAAGTTTGGAATAATTCCTTGGAGATCACTGCTTTCCACACCGCTTTTATTCTTATTCATTATTCAAAATATATTCATTCTTGCCACATTCGAAAAATTAATAAAGATTTTAATAAATTTAGATTGATAAACCTGGCATTAAAAGTAGATAATGAAAACTGAAAGGCAGAAATGAAATAATTAAAGACAGCTTAATAATTTGAGAAATCAAATCGTGTAATTTTTTAAATATACTAATAAGAATATGTATATAAAAAAGGTTGTTAATTCTTAATACCAAGAAGTGAAATTAGTAGATCTCAAAAAAAACAACAACCTTTTTTTATTGAATAAAATCTTTAGATAACATTGTATAACGGTTTATTTCTGTTAACATTCTATAGTAAAAATAAGCAAATAGGTTGAATTATTGCATGTTATCTATTTTCAACAAGATTAAAAATTATCTACGATAATTTTTAAATTTAGATATTTCGCAATTCTTGTAATATTTTCTTTTCGATCAACTCTTAAATAACGATTGGAATTTTTGTTATGGATAAATATATTTATTTGCATTTATTTTCAATTTAAAACGTGTATCTTTCATATTGTAGAGCATATTCAAACTTTGAGTTAATCCAGAAGATTAATCAAATTATACTCGAGAGTTACCTATCTTCAAGTTAATTTTGAAACAATTGCTTATATTGTCAAAGGAAAACAGAATTAACATCACAATATAACGTAATCCATTTTTCTATTTTCAACAAGCCTTAATTAACGTTATTGATTATATAATAAATGAAGATTTTATTCCTTATTCAAAGAATACGATAAATATAAACTAATAATAAACTACTGCATCATAGGAATTTTAATTAAAAAAAGGACTGGTTCGCTTCTAAACCGTTGGCGCATATAACTAATCCACTAAATGGCACTCAAATTCTCTAATAAATAAACAATGTTTTAAAACGTAGGTACGAGTTCTAATTCTTTTTTTTTTGGTAATATTTTTACCGGCTACTCGTATGCTCTTTGCTTTTTTTTTATAATTTTTATTTTTATTAATTGATTGTTTTTCTTCTATAGTTTACTTTTGTGTGTTTTTGTTTGTTTCTGTAATTTCATATACGTTTGTATTTATAACAATTAATACAGTTTTTAGGCTTTAATTTTGGGGATTTTTGGGTTTATATAGTCAAACCATTGACAGAAAAATTCCTGTTTGAAATCCCTGCATGAGGGTGAGCCTTGAGAAAGTCATGGCAGGATTTCTTATTATCATGTCAGAACATGATGTTGTTTTTGGGATGAGGTTTTTGGCGTCAACAAATGTTCAAAATTTATTATTTGCAAGAACATCTCAAAAAATCAGCTTTTAATAACGCGTTGCCATTTATTTACAAAAGCTCTGATTTTAAAAAATAAGTTTATATTTTTCCTCAAATAAAACCTAGAAAATGACATTTTGAGCATGTGATTACATGAAATGAAATAAACAGGGAATGCGGTATTTTTTTTAAGCAATCAATGCGAGACAAAGTTTTTTGAATCGTTTGCAATACTAAAGTGACTCATTCAATGAAACAATTAAAATGAATAAAGATACAATTTAACTTGCACGAGCACGTGGTGCTTGGCCGTTCCAAAAATCATATTCTGACACGTTTTTCTGATACATTTAAATGCGCATAATAGATTAATTTTAATCTTTTTTTTAAAAAAATTTTCCTTCTATTAACTTGATGTTTTTCTACTTTCGTTTTGTTCATCTGTGCTTTAGTAATAAGCATAAGCTCTCCATAAATACATTTGTGTGTTTTTTTTAATACTATAGTTGGCCTGTTCGTTTCCGTAATTAGTTTTAAAATTGCAATTTTTTAATGTTGTTAATGCTTATAAAATTGATTACATCTATTAATAAAGGATATAAAAATCGTTTAAAAGTATTCCTACAGTTTATCAGCTCAGACGATTCTAATTCTAAAATTTAATTGCAAATAAATAATGAAGCATTTAACTTCTACGAATCGAATTAAATTAAGAATGAATTTTATGAAATATAAACAATTTATTTATTCAAATTTTTGAAATTGTCTTAATATTGATTATTTTTTGACCATTTTAACAAATAATGATCGAGATTTCGTGGAATAAAAATCGTTGATGTTATTGTAGTTCATCGCCATTACGTTCTCCTAGAATAATACATTATATTAAAAAATCCATCGATTAAAATTCAAGAGTTGAAAACATTTCTGTTTCAATTCTTTGACTGGCAAATGGAATCGCGAATAAATTTAATCAGCATATTAGAAATAATCTCAATTAAAATCATTCTTTAGATGTTAAGGCAATCGAATTCGAAAATCACAGCTTCTTTTAAACACATTCGCATCTGCAATAACGGAATTTTCAGACAGGTCCTTGGCCTCTTAAGAGAAGTGAGAATTCGACTAAACAGAATAAAGTTGAAAAGAAATCAAAGCAAATACTCCGTTGAAGCAGACAGTACCGCGTTTTGTTTTTCATTCAGATGGGCCAAATCCAAGGCAGGTGGATCCTTTCGAATTTTCTATTATTAACTTTCGCGATGACGAGTTATATATATATTTTAAAGCTAAGTGGATTTTTTGAAATATAGATGCCTAATAAGCACTTTTTTTACTCGAAAGGCGGATCTTATTTTTTTCGTTGTTAAAGAAATACTTAACTAAGCGAATATAGTTATTTCTATTTTCATCATTCAAAGTTTATTTAATACTTTAAAAAAAACATGTTAAAAATTTAAATCAACTTTTCATTGGTTAAGAATCTATCTCACATTTTATTAAAAGTAATAAATGAATCAAGGAGTAATTAAAAACATATAATTTACAATTAGCTCAGACGCAGTCGGAAAAAAAAATAAGTACTATTAAGGTTTTATACTAATTTCGATTATATATTAGTAGATATACAATCGAATATTAGTAGATAATTGTAATTTTCGGTTATCTATACATAATATAAAATGAAGTCTCCTGAAAGTGTCTGTATGTTGGAACCATAAAAACTCGAGAAATAGTTTACGGATATTATAGACATTTGCACCATTTTGTAGAGCATTTATGGGAGAAGGTTTTATTACGTTAAAATCGCATCAAAATAAAAAGGGGAGTTTTATAATTTCGATTTTAGCTTATCCTCACATGCGCGGAAACCTCAAACTGCGCATGTGCAAATAGCAAGAGCTGTGGTATGCTATACATTTCTTTGTTTACGTCTGATATTAAACAGCGATTCAAAACTCATTATGCCCCCTTCCTCGTCTCCCCCAAAAAGGAAATCCATCCTTGTCCGGAAGAGGAAACAAATGTTCGATTAGCGAATATCAGAGAAATAATTTCCACATTAGGGGAGGAGAATCGTTTCATTAGCGAAACAACTGTCTTTCTTTAAATCACACTGCAACTGAATTGCGGAGAGAAAAAATGAATTTCCCGAGGATCGAAATGATCACCTGTGTTTTATCTACTGACATATCATATTGCCTTTGTAACAGTTTAAATATTTCTGAATGTGTGCTGTAAAAAATTGTTTTGTAGCTATTTTTGATGATTTCTCTCTATATATTTTTATGTTTGTTTGAATGTTATGTAACATGCCCATGCCATATCTTGTGGAGGCTAGACTTAAGTTTAAAGCTAATTTTTCTTCTTAGATGCTATGTCACGGGCAACACCGTGCGGGTACTGCTAGTATTTAATATTCAAAGTTTAAAAATCTTTTAGTTCACAAAACGAATACACCTACGACGCATAACTAATTAAGCCTTTCAGGGGTATGATAAAAAAAGGAAACAAATAATAATGGGAATGTTCGAGTTCATGTGAAAGGCAAATGTTTTGCAGAATACAAAATTTACTCGAACTGTGGATATAGAAGATGGCAGCTATACGAAAATCAATAAATTCGTTTTTATAATGCTTATTGAGAGGGGAGGAAGGATAATCCAGAAAATAATATTCACTGACTCAGCCGATAGCTGAGGAATGACGTGAATATAGCTGTTTTTAGTTTTTGATTAAAAGATGCTCATTTAATGATTTCTGGCTTAGTAGCTTAAAGAATGTAATCGTAAACAAATATTATATAAAAAGAAATCTACGATCGCAAATTTCAAGTTATCATGTGAAAACATAATTTTTTTTTCAAGTTCATTATATATATATATATATATATATA
>JAOUZG010016704.1:5520536-5564585 GCA_026289955.1 Argiope argentata | reverse complement strand
TATATGTGTGTGTGTGTGTGTGTGTGTGTGTGCGTGTGTGTGTAAGTTTAACTTTTCTAGCTGGCAAACAAAGCTTTGGAGCTGGACCGATTTTGAGATGAAATGACAACTAGTTGAAAACACACCTGCATCTGTTTTGAAAACGCATCTAATGTCAATGAAGTGCACAAAATAATAAAGAAATACTGATAAAAGCAGGTCAACCTTTTGAAAACGCTTCTATTTTCAAAGAAGCATACATAACAATAATAATGCAATACTGTTAAAAGCAAGTAAAAATATATTTCGGAGGCACCAAAACTTTATAACCAAAGCAATATGATGTTCTCACATGATAATTATGATTATTTAAATTTTTTTAAAGGAAAATCCTAAATTAGATGAAATTATTTGTGACATATCAAATATTAAACTCTAGTTGTAAGTGGGGAATGTTGCTACCATAAATACCACCCAGTGTTTTTAGATTGCTCAAGTAAGCATTCATTTAATGCCTAACAATAAATAGTTAAAAATATTATATATGTTTTGAATAAAGGAAAATAATATCGAGACATCTAAACAATTCTTTACTCTAAATTATCCTATAAAATTAAAGAATGAGCAACGCTTAGTACGTAAGTGATTGATTTATTTTGTAAGTTAATTCTTTCTTCATTAAGGATTCTTTCTTCATTACCAATTCCCTTCATATTAGACGCATTATGGCAACAATGCTCTTTTGAATTTTGCATAACAATTTTGATATTTATGTTGTTGTTACTTATGGCACTTGCCTGTACAAGCCCCCTGCTGATACAGCAGCAGATTTAAGCCGAAAGGAGCGTCTCTTGTTTTTTAAGTAGCGCCAACTTGAGCCAAGAGTACGACTTAGCTACACATTCACCACATTCGCTTGCACAACCCCTTTTTACAGGGGAGTATAGTCACACATCTCAGAGACAGCATACAGAAGAACAGCCATGCCCGAATCGGGACTCCCAGAACACGAAGAAGACGCGCTACCTCCGTGCCAGAAAGCCGGCTTCTGATATCTGTATATCCTATTAGATAAATCTCAGCAATTTCAAATGTTATATTTTCCGCGATTTCTATAAAATTTAGGAGTCTTTTCCCTGGAGTTGTTTCTGCCTGTTTACATATTTAACAATGGCTAAGAATATGCCAGAATATTGAATAAGCAGCGTTTCTCTCTCTCTCTAGGCGGTCTTGGCTAGAAGAAGCCTTTGGACTACAGCCCAATTAGCTCTTTGAATAAAAAAGATTTCTGGGTTGAGGAAACTTTTTCCTGATAAAAATGAGTCATAAAAGTTGTTTTTTTAATTTGTTTATTTAAACAATATATTATTAGTGGGAAAACATTTAATGCTGCAGAAAGACAAAAACCATTCATATTGATTATTTTCCAAAAAATTATTTTCTTTACTGAGTTTATTTTGGGTTTATTAACCTAAAGAACTCGTTGGTCATATATTAGCCCAAATTTGTGAGTTTTAATGGTCCTATGATAAAAATTTGTCATTTCAAAACTGAATCTGACGTACGATAAGAAGTATTGTTCTGCCTCTATGAAATATTATTTATTCTTACTTTGCATTTTTTTTCTGGTAATATAATTCTTTTTCACATTCTACTATTAGTTCACACTCTCCCTATTTTTTTATTCATCCACTCGAACTCAAATACAATTTTTTTAAACTTGTAGTGGACGACACTCGATGTTAGTACTGTTTTTTCAAATGTTAATTCATTCATTAAATTTAACTAACTTTTAATACTTTAAATAGAGTTCTTTTTAATCTTTTCTTCTTTTAAATCTAGAATCTGTTTTCTAGTTATTTTTCGTGTGAAGGTGAAGAAAGTGAGTTCGATTCTTGCGAAAATCGAGGCTTTTTTGATAAATTATCTATATTAATTGCAATTTTTTAATAAAAAAGAAACCAAAATAAAACGTTTCTATGTTGCCCTTAGTAGGATTGACTTAAAATGTTTTTCTATATATATTACTTGTTTTATATGACACAAGCTTTTATATTAATCACGCGAATGTGATGCCACCAGAATTAAGTCTATTGAATTTAAGTTTTGTGATAACAACTGTGATAATCTGTTCTTATGCAAAAGCTGTTCTTCAAGAAACTGAAAAAACAGGTTGTTACACAGGATATGAACAAAATCTTACTCTGATTATAAACATATATAGTGGAAAAAGTATTATACTTTGATAAGTGTTTCTTTGTGAAAACTGAAAAATAAAATTGTCGCTAGACCAATTTGTAAGAGCAAACTGGTCTGCAGTTACAAATCAACTGTAGTAGTTTCTAATGTTTTGATCATGTAAATTTTTGTAATTAAGATATCGAATTTTATACCCATCATGCAATTTTGTCATCATCTCTTGTCTTTTGTGACTAGTTTTTAGTAAGAATGTTATCCTACTGTTGGAGTACAAATAACATTTTCCAGTAGTTGCTTTAATGGTTATTGGATGAATTAAGATTAAATGTTTCGTAATCAATGCACAAACTTTATGCCCATCTTGTACTTTTGTTGTCATCTATTGTCTTTTGTTTGAAATTTTTTTACAAATATGCTGTTGGCGTAAAAATTCTTAAGTGCATTGGTAATTAGGTTATAAACATTTTGTAATAGTCTCTCCAATGGTTATTTCCTGTGAACATTTTGCTGTTAGAGCACAAAATTTTGTAACCATCTTATACTTTCGTGATAAGTTTTTGTGAAGATTGTTAATATGGCGCTGGAGTACAAATTCCTAAATGCACTGATAGTGTGATTATAATTTGTTGAAATGTCTCCTCTTCCTTTTAAGGAAAAAAAATCATATAACAGAAATAATGTATAATTTCCTGTTGACAATTAGCTAGACCGCTTTCTAGTTATCAGTATTAAAATTTTATATAGCAGTAACGTATTTGGTGAGGGACAGAATTATTTACATAATAGTACAAAATGATTTTTTTCATCATATACCAAGTATACTAAGTATTGTAATTGTAGGAACAAAACTAAGAAAAAAAAACGCCTTGTGATTTTAACGCAATTTCAGGAATTTCATAAAATTATTATTATTCTTTTGAGTTTTATACATCTGTCCATCAACTCAATAAAGTAACCATCAAAACCTGAATGTATGGATCTTATATGAAATCTTAATATAAAAAAATTGTAAGTCTGCATTAAATTGTGATTGAAATCCTTCAGAGAGATACCTTTTCCATCCACGCACGAATGAACACTTGAATTCCAAATATCAGTGACGCAATTTGTTATATAATTTTATATTTAGAATTAATATTAAATTTTGAACAAATTCCTTTGCTAATTTGGCTGCTTGTCTGTTTAAAAGCATATAAAGTGGTAACTCAAAATATGGCACTATTTAGATAATTGGTGTGCTGAATTGATTTTTGAATCCTTGGAAGTGGTCCCCCGAAACTTTCTCACATACTCTCTGATAAAGAACGTCAGAGAACGCCTTGAATGACGTGGGTGTACAAAAGCTACGAAATATTAATTTTTAGGGTGAATCGAGCATTTTTATTGAATCCGTTATATGATCAGACACGAAATTTTTGGCACTTAATCTGTAGTAGTTGTTGTTATTAATGGCACTTGTCATGGACAAGTGAGCTGACGTCCGTCAGCAATTTTAAGCTGAATAAGAGTCTCTTTTTTTTGAAGAAGCGCCGACTGGGGCCAAGAGTACGACTTAGCTACTCACTCATTCCATTAACTTGCACATCCTCCTTTTTAAAGGGGGACACATTCATAAATCTCACAGATAATTACAGAAGAACAACTCTTCCCTGACAGGGACTCCAACTCGAGGAGCTCAGATTACGAGAAAGACGCGCTACCTCTGTGACAGACGTCACCCCATTTAATATTGGCATGCAGTTAATAGCATTCTAAAATCAAGCTTTTGCATTTGATATGATTTTCTCAATCGACTGAAACAAAGATTGGCACAAAACACCATTTGCAGTCACAAAATCCCATACCTAGTTTTATAACTTTAAGTCGTCCCACCTTTGAGTTATCACATTTACATGTTCCTGTTGTTGTTGTTTCTTATGGCACTCACCATGGACAAGCTCGGTGTCTCAGTCAGCGATTTTTAAGATGATGGTGTGGCTCTTGTTTTAAATAGTGCCAGCTAGGGCCAAGAATACGTCTTAGCTACTTACGCATCCCATTCATTTGCATAGCTCCTTTTTATAGGGGGCCCCATTCACACAGCTTACAGATGGAACAGATGAACAACAACACCACCTGAACCGAGACTCGAATGCAGGGTGCCCAGAACGAGGGAAAAAGCGCAATCCCTGCACCAGGACGACGACACATGTTTCTGAAAGAGCAGATAGACAGTCAACTCGCCACTGGATTTGGCTCAAAATTTGATGGGTATAGGTATAGGTACGGTGAAAATTGATATATACGCATTAAATCTGTGCACAAAATCTTATCTATATAACTTTCATAGTTTTATTGTTAACGTGTTAATTTATATTCGAACAGTCGGACCTCATCAAAACAGATTTTTATTTAAAAGTTGATACTGTCTTTTCATCAGCGAATATGATGTAAAGACAGTATACCAAATTCTTGTAGATCAAAGCGCTTTTGAGTTATCTTTGTCACTGACAGACGTCATTTACCAAAAATGTGTTTTTTGAACTCAGAGAGGTCCAAGACGTGGAAAGTTTTTGATGATTAATTTTCTTTTTGCTTCAGAATTAAGCAGCTGAAAGTAATCCTATTAGTAGTTTCCCGTCGTTTATCGTTGATGTTTTAATTTTTTATTTAAATTTGAATTTTAAATAAATAAACTTAGGATATTGCAAACTGAACCTGTACGTACAAACTCAAGTGAACAGTAAAATAATAGCTTCTATTAAGTCAATGCTGTAATCTTTTTATCAGTTGGGCAGACGGAATAGTGACAAAATATGTAGTATATGATACACAAGTTGTTACCCGCGACTTTGTACATGTGCAAATTTTGACGCGTATGTATGAGAACTGTATGAGAACAATCACAGTGTAAAATGTCATAAAACCGTATCATCATGGTGCTGTTGAAAATTCTATTCGCCAAAAGAAAAGAAAAATATCGCCAAATTTTAGCGAAATGGCCGAATGTAGAGCGAACGGCAGCAATAGCGTTTCCATTCATAAAATTTCGATGAATGCTGCAGAAAATTAACGGAAATATAGAAAAAAAATGGAATTCACGTAAAAAAAAATTAATCGAAAATAATGAAAGCAGATGAGAGGAAGATGTACAACAGGAAAAAAAATCAAGGAAATGAACTGGAAAGATCGAATTACAATTACATAAAATTGCATTTTTGGGAATTTTAAAATGGTTTAAAAATTAATTTCGGGAGAATAAATATTTCAAAGCTGTTGCATGAAAAAAAATTTCGTTTATTTTTCAACTAATTTAAAATTTAAAAAAAAATAGAGAGGCGTGCCTATTTTCATCCTCTGAAGTATATATATGCAAAATAACCAATATCAAAGAAGCTGATTTGCAGAGATCAAAACTCATACATATATTCTCTATTATTATTGGTATAGATTAATAAATTAAAATATTTTGAATCGTAACTTAACTCGATTTGTATCTTATTATTGCCATCGGTGCAGTTTAGAGTACTTCGGTTCCATTGCTCTAAATTTTTATAACAATGCCACATGGTCATATACACTGTTCAAAACAATTGGGACTATGGCTTGATCTTGCACCTGGAGAATTGTTTTAAGGATTAATACATTACCGACAGACGTAATAGGCTATATAAAATAAAAATGACATTTGTTTGGCAGAAAAAATGCGTTTTATAGAGCGTTTGGGTGCAAAAGAAATTTTTTGTGTGTGAAAATGAGAAAAACAAATTTTTAAAAAAGAAAGAAAATCATTTAGTAGTTAAAAGAAAATCGCAGGAAGTATGGCTTCTCCGAGTGGCTTGCAACATTGAACACCTTTGAGGCATCGAGTCAATAAGCCTATTAATGCGAGACTGGGATATTCTGTCCCTCTTTTCCAGATAAGCTCTTTTCAATTTTGGGGGAGTTTGTGGAGGTAATAGGCTTCCAGAAATTCGTCTGTCTAGAATGTCTCAAACGTGCTCGATTGGGTTCATGTTCGGAGAATGTGATGGCTAATTCATTCGTATGATTCCCACTCCAAGAGGAAATCATTCACCAAGTTAGCACGATGAGGCCTGCAATTGTCACCTTTTAACATGAAGTCATCTCCGATTGCTTCAGCGTAAGGGACTTCAATAGGTCTCAGGATCTCATTTCTATACCAGCGACCCGTTAGAGTTCCATTTCGAATGATATGGAGATCGGTGCGCCCACCAATTCCAGCATTGACTCCTACACCGCCAAATCATACACTTTCGTGCACGAACGCTGGATTGTTTCTAGTGCCACGTTACCTCCAGATGGAAATACGCCTATTATCAAGATTAACAGAAAAACGGGACTCGTCAGAGAAAAGAATATTGTGCCATTCATTCCTCCAAAAAATTTCAGACAATAAAGGGACGTTTTCTAGATGATTTTCCCAAGAATAATTCTTTGATAATTTTCCACCCTCTAATTTCCTTTTCATATCCAGAAACAACAATGATTAGCTCTAACAGTTCGCTTGCGTCGGAAGGAATAGCAGAAATGCCCAATAAAAATGAATGGCACCCTTCAACCTCTTTATTGCCCAACACATGTCCCCTCCCCACAGAAAAGGCGCACTTCCACCCAAGGGTGTACCTGCTGAAAAATATCAAAATACATTCTTCCGGATGCACCCCTCTTTTTTTTTTAGACCGTCAGCGCGTGTCTACCCCACGGAAGCGGGCCACCCCTTGGTGCACTCCCCCTTTAACGAAGTGCGAAAAGGTGAAAAGTCCCGTCCTTACAGCAGTTTCGTGTAATCCTGTAACTGTGGGTGGATTATCCCCACCTAAGGCCTAAAAATAGGTTTCGTTGTGATGGTCATTGTTCCGTTTGTTCCTAAGTACGCTGTCGTCTTCTTTGCCTTTAATTTCATGAAGACATTTTTGAGGAATGTTGAGTAATATTGCAATAGTTGAATTAAGACAGAAATGTAAAAATGTGGGAAATTGATTCTGATTTTATTTTATATCAAAGGTGTGAACTTCAAATCATTATATAAGCTTAATAAGAAAGGCCGTTCATTCTCTGTAGAGAGTCACTCGCTCCTCAGATTAACTTAATTAAGTTAATTATTATTAACACGATAGATAGACACAAATAAGTTAATAAGACATAGACAATAACAGATTAATTATTGTTAGCTTAGTTAAATTAAATATTATTATTAACATAACAATTATTATTATAAACAAGAACAAGAATAAATGAATGCTATCTTTCTAACATTAGGAAGATTACAGTCTCGGATCCGGAAAGAACCGATTCTATTCGAGTTCCGATTCTACCGAAGACTCGCCATGCAAGCAGGCCAGTACAAGCTAAATCCGTAAGGGTCGTAGTTCAACACTACAAAGTCCGTTCCAAAAAAAGCGCTAGGGCTTCTTTAAAATTGCAAGGCAATATAACTTTACTGAACTAGGATTAATATCTGACGTTTCTTCAACTCTAACACCTTTCTGACTTCGGAAGAAATCTCTTTCTCGACGATTAATTTTTAAAAAGTAACAGGGTTAATGATAGTAATTCTAGATCTGGAAAGATACATTTCTTTTTATTAACTCAAATAATCTCTCGGTGTATCCTTGGGTGTAACCATTTACAAGATAATTTTCGATCTTGTTTGGCAAATAGATGTTAAAATTCAGGCATCCCCATTGAAATTGCACCTTCAATTCTGAATCGTACTGGATTTGAATGATCTCCCCTTGTAACCTGTCTGATTCATTATCTAAAAAGAGAATCGAAAGCAACAAAGAAAATGTTTTTTTCTGGAGATTTGTGTTCCTTGAATTAGAGGGAGAAATGATGCGCCAGCATGATAGGACTACCAATTAGACACTGACGAATGTTTTAATACGTTTTTCATAATTAATTGTATCCAATTAGGAAATTAAAAATCTAAGCTACGAATTTTTTAAAATTTTGTGCTACGTAATGTCACGTTTTAAATGTAATTACACGGTTTACAACAAATATTTTCCCACTCAAAATGTAAGTCGTGTGCGACTGGCGAGTTTCACACTTTGATTTATGCTTAACTTCAAAATGATACATCCAGCATCTAAAGAAAAAATAATATAAAGAAAATTCAGTCAATTCCAAAGAAAATTTTTATTTTAACTACTTTTTATTAAATATTTACATTTAATATGAATAATTTAGCAAAAAATGATTAATTTTCAGCAGAATTGAACGCATTCTTCACCTTCAAAAGAAAAAATTCTGAAATCCTCGCCTTTGACCGATTGAGCTACAGCTAGTTGATTTCAATCTTCATTACAAACTGCTAAAACTCTATTTAAAGTATAAAAAATGAATTAAATTTAATGAACGAATTAATATTTTTAAAAAAACTGTACAAACATCAAGGGTCATCCAATTCAAGTCTTAAAAAATGTATTTGAACTTGAGTGGATAAATAAAAAGTATTTCATTAACGATTGAAAAGTTGGACAAGATATATGTATATGTATAGAGAGAATGTGAACTAATAGTAGGAATTGAAAAATAGTGAACGTATCAACAACAAGATTGTTTTCATGTTGGTTAATTAACATATATTATTGAAAAAATTGTAAGAGTTGTTGCTTACTTCTGAAGTAAAAAGAAAATATAGTAATCATTAAATAATTTCAATGTCGTATGTCTGTGTGTGAGTGTACTTTTAATTTTTTTTATTTTTTTGTCACTGTGTCTATAAAGGTCCTTAAAATTTTCAACTTCTAGACAGATTATTTTTCAAGTGACGGAAAAGGCATAGTTTTAATCGTAAATATCTTCCTTAATTTTACAGATAGCTAATTCCATGTTCTTTTCTTTCTGTATTTTTATTATGCTATAATGCTGCTTTTTCCACTGGACTTTTTGAGATTAAATATTTTGAATTTTAAGTAACATATGCGATTCATGCTTAATTGCATCTGTTGCATCTAGTTTTTATAACAATGCCATGTGCTCTTACAGATATGGTTAGCCTACAATTTCAATCATAAGTATCTTTCAAAGATACCGAAATAAAAGATTGCAGAAAATTTCATAATATTCATGTATGTAAGTATATATATATATTTGTGTGTGTACTTTTTAAAACTTTTATTTTTATGTCAAACTGTATCTACCAAGGCCTTTGTATGTTAGTTATTTTGGACAGACAGATAGACTAACTTCTTTTTAGTGGATTTTGACAAAATTTGACAGAAATGTACAAATTTGAAGAAAAAATGCATGTCAGATTGAGTTATCTTCACAGGCAGACATAATTCCAAAAGTGACTCAGAGAAATCTGTCAGTTGGTCACACGCCAAATTCTTTAGTTCGAATTCTTGATCGCTACGATACTTTGTATACAAGAAAGTACAAATTCGAAAGCAGAAAATAGCAGGCTGGGAATTAGCGCCGCGCCAGAGTGATGGCGCACTTAAATAATCCTTCTGCATCCAGTTTGCGCCATAGCACCTACTGTTTGCTCAGAGTGGCGTGTTACCACCTGTAACAGTTTATGGATCTGGAGAAAAGGAATTAAGACCACGATAAAAATAACTGATGCACTTTAGCGGGCCCGTTGCCAGATCCGCGTCATCAATGGATAAGTGCCCACGTCGAAACGAACACGAACACTGACGGATTCAATCTCTTGTCTCGAGTGAATATTCCGTTTGAAATCGCTCTAAGAATAGAATTATTTCCATCCGGAATGATTAAAATGAACTCGTAATTCGTTTTCCAAGAAGGTAATAGCAGATATTTAGAATATTTTTGGCAGACTTCGGGAACATATACCTAATTCTGAAGAGAGTATGGTCTGGGGTTTGACATCATAAATCTGGAGTTTAGTTTAGTTATAGTAACGTCTCGTTGTGAAGCAACACTAAGGCGTATTTGGGACGGACCTCTCCATTTTTGAATCGTGATCATATGATGAGAACACTTGAGCTGGCCTCTCTCTCCACACCATAACACATTAGTGGGAGGACGTTTGGATTTAATTTGCAACAGACCCCCTTACACGACAGTTCTTTGGTGGAATCGGGTCCTGAACCTGAAGCCCTACGATTGATGAGTCGAGACCTCACCACCAGGCCACCACGGCCTTTCTAAATTCTACAACATCTAAATATGTCATAAGCTTTCTCAAATCACATTTAAATGCATAATGGTATGCCATGCTGAATATCTTTGAATATTTTCAACTTAGACACTGCACAAAATATGAAATCTATACATACAAGGCTCTAATGTACGTGGTACAGAAATCGCCATTATTGCTTATTCCTAAATGGCAACAGTCAAATGTAAACACATCTCTATATGAAGATTTCAGAAGGTTTCAACGAGCATCTATAAACAAATACATTTAATTCAATGCTTCGCTTATAACTGAAGCTGCATTCTTAGATATTCTCTGAAAAAAGCTGGCATTCCATTGAGTGAGAGGAAACATGATGCACAAAGAATCAAGAAATAGTCATCAACAGTATAATCTAGATATTCTAAACTATTTTCTAACTATTGTTGTTGTTATAAGTGGTACTTGCCATGGTACATGCCGAGGTATCAACGAATTTTAAGCCGAGTCTCTTGTTTTGAAGTAGTGCCAACTAGGGCCAAGAGCTAAGGAATAGCTACTGACTCATCAGATTCGCTTTCAAAGCCTCTTTATAGAGGGGGGGGGACATTCATACACCTCATAACCATAACCGATCCGGGACTCGCACCAAGAACCCCAGCTCTCAGGGAAGACGCGTACTCATATGCCAAGAAGCCGGCTCTAACTATTTAAATCATTTCATAATCTGGTTGAACAAGGTAATCGTCAAAGGTGACAAGCATTATTTATTCACTTTGATTCGAAATTATTTCGAATCAAAATTATTTTAACTAATCAATTTCGATTCGAAATTATTTTCGAATTATATTATTAGTACACAGTTTTACAATTAAGAACCAATCACCATTCTGTATATTTGAAATTTCTGATAAAAAATTTAACTCACTATTCCTAATTTATAGTTTAGAATGGAATGAACTGAAATTCAAAGCACAACAGACTGCTTATTAGAAAATAATTAATTTTATGGAAATTTCTAATATTATGTTTTCTCTTATGAGAGTTTTGTATTGGTATGTGTTGACATATCGTTTTGGTTTTGGCAAGCATAGCCATGTGCATAAGGTTTTTTGTTGACTGCTTTTTTGCATTATTTATATTCTATCTGATTATAGATAAGTTTAAAATTTCCATATCAAATTATAGTAAAATACTTAGACATTATATTGCCATATCAATAATATTAATATATTTTGACATTTAAAATTAAACACAAAGCATCCATAATATTATAAAAAACTTCATTAAAATATTCTAAATAATTATTTTAAGCTGAAGTTTTTATATATTTACTTAATACGTTTTCATATTATAATTCATATGCGCGATCGCTCCTAAATTTTTAAAATGAAAAAGTAATTGTAACTACAAAAGTAACTAAAAGTAAGTAACTCCAAAAAAGGCAACCAATAATGCAATTCAGGTGTTTTCTTTCAAAACCCATTTATTTTGTACATGTTATTGTTATACAAATAAAATTTGGACACCTCCTTATCATACCGTTTTGTTATAAAAATTTATAACATACATATGGTATTTTCACTATGAAATTTATTTTGCTTTCATCCCCATTAAAAACCATGAAGTAACACAGAATTAAAGAAAAAAAGGAATAAAAAAAGGGCGCGAAACCACTCAGGAGAACTGTATAAATCTATTCTGCAGTTGCTCGTTATCTCCAAGCAACGAGTTTCTGTCTACCAGACATTGATAAGACAGCATCTTGGAGATGCTTCAGATGAGGGGGCAGGGGGAGTTAATATTTATGCCCTTCTTCCTTTCTCCCCCTCCCCGCCTTTTTCTTACAAAAATTAATATTTTTTCGAAAAAATATTTCAACGTTATGTTTTTAACTCTTTCCATATCAGAAAATTAAAAAAGGCTCTTCTTACACACAAGGTTAAAAATTATTGCACTTAATTTAGATATTGTGAGAATTCAATATTTATACGTGTATTTTTTTTTATTTTATAAACAAAATAAATTCTCAAATGTTTAAAATTGTAGCTGAGATTTTGGCAATAACTAGCAAGCAATAATTTTTTCTTGTTTTGTTTCGGTTGTTAATTCGAATATTTCTTATAGGATTTCATTAAAATAAATGTATTCATTTTAAATTAACGATAATTATTTATCTATTGTATTTATTTTATTTTAATTCATTTTTAATTAAAATTAAATCAGATCATATTACTACTTTAAATATCTTTAACATTTCAATTAAAATATAATAAAAGTACAATTATTTTATTTTGATTAAACGATATTTCATGCCTATCTATTCTATTTTTTAATTTTTACGCGACGAGATATGAATTTCTCAAAGAAAAGCCTTAAAAATTACCTACGATTACAGAACGATTTTTTATTCTAATCGGAACAATTTCATAGAAAACGATTTTTTAAAGAATACATTATTGAGAATTGTATTGTTATTATAAGTCAATTAAGTTGTTTTAAAACAAGTAGTCATGATTTTATATGTGTTCTTTTAAGTTATTAAAAAATTGAAATATATGTATTGTTATATTTTGGTATAATTTAAGTTCAAACATATAAACAAGTAATACAAAAAAATTAAGTCAATTCTTACTTAAGTCAACAAAGAAAAAAATATTTTAGCTACTTTTTATTAAATAGTTACATTTAATAAAAAGTACATTAATAATTTATCAAAAATGATTCCTTTTCGCAAGGATTGAATTCGCATTCTTCACCTTCACGAGAAAAATACTAAAATCCTCGTATTTTATCAATTGAGCTACTCCCTTTGGGTTTCAAATTTCATAACAAACTGCTAAAACTGTACTTAAAGTATTAAAAATTAATTGAATTTAATGAATGAATT
The DNA here is from genome assembly GCA_026289955.1 of Argiope argentata. Classification (NCBI taxonomy): domain Eukaryota; kingdom Metazoa; phylum Arthropoda; class Arachnida; order Araneae; family Araneidae; genus Argiope; species Argiope argentata. The sequence goes on along the minus strand of JAOUZG010016704.1, from coordinate 5,551,419 downwards.
AATATTTGAAAAAACTGTATTAACATCCAGTGTCATTTACTGCAAGTTTTTAAAAAATTATCTGAACTTGAATGGATGAATAAAAAAATATTTTATAACGATTGAAAATTTGAATAAGGTATATAAATAAATACAGGGAGAAAGTGAACTAATAATAGAGATTGAATAAATCTTGTTTAAAGAGAAGCAGGTAAGGTCTAATTTAGTAAGCTTAGTCATTAGTTATAGAGCATTTCTGTCTATTTTCAAAAGAATTTTCACCTTTCTTCTTTTTTTGTGTGTTCCAGTATTTATGGAATTCGTTCTCGATTCACATCAACTCAGATACCGAAATTCCACCACTTAACTTCTAAAAATATCGATTTTTCACAAAAATATTTTTGAAATCAATTAACAGAATTTTGAACTTTGTCTGTAAATATATTTTATTGGCTCGAAAAAATTGTGTGCACAAATATTTATAATAATGGGGGTAAATAATTGTTCCAAGTTGATGTCAAGCTTTCAAGACAACTCAGACAGTAGAGTTCTGAAAACCTTCTTGCTATCCGATGGCTGTTGTCATCAAAATGATTCATCCTGAGTCTTTTACTTTTTTTTTCTTCTTTTCTTTTTCCATTTCTTTATCGGGCGCGTGTTAGGGAGAGTGTTCGAGAGATTACAAGATAAAGAAAGAGCATTCGAAGAGAAAAACCGAGAATTCCAAATTATCTGTTTCTGTTACTTCAAGACCACCATATTCGATTTGAGTCCGTCTTTGTCGGTGTATTAGAGCATGCTGTTGCAAAGATAGTGAAGGAATTTATGAAGATTCTTCTACGAATAAAAAGCTCGATTCCAATCGTTTTTCGAGGTGTTACCGCTCGACGGATCTTGGAAAGTGCTCGTATTTTCGTCGAAAAAATGATTTGGTTGTCAGGAACTACTCTTCGAATTGATAAAGGTGATGAAACGTTGTAATGTTAGAGGGAGACCATGCTCTAGTTCCATTTCTTATCTTCAATCGTTTGTATGAATTGCTGATTGTATGAAATGATCAGATTTTCTAAACTTTAACTGATTAAATAGGCATATGGTACCACACCGGGAATAAGCTGAGATCAAGGATTTTTTCCTTGTGATCTGGAAAATTATTAATCCACTTTTTCATGTCAATTAATAAAAGTGTGAATGAAATAATACTGAAAATAATGTTACATGAAATTAGGATTATGAAAATTACATACGTATTAGGATAACTAAAGTAGAAAAATTTCATTCGTTTAATAGAAAATTGAGAAGAATTCTTCATGAGCCAATATGTAAGAATTACGGGAAAGTGAGAAAAAATGGCAATTCTAAAAAAGTGGCCATATTTAAAAAATATTTGGGATGAAATTGTTCTTGTTATAATTGAGATATTGGTATTATATTGCTCCTAATTCAGATAATTTTAATTGCTCGCATTTTTGTCGATTAAATGACAAACTAATAATATTAATATTGCATCGAAATGGTTTTAAACAGTTTTTTTAAAACAATTTAACAATTAACAAACAATAAAACAATTAATTTTGGATTAATACAATTTGTAGATCATAACGATCAAGAAAATTGCCGAAACAAAAGCGAAAAAATCATATAAACGCCAAATAGAAATAAATATGAAGCATTTGGTGCAAGATGAGGAGGCATCAATTTACAACGGTCGTCCTGCCCATATTGTAAACCTTAAATGTTCTAATTTTTTTTTGGGGGGGGAAGGGGGAATAGAATTAGCAGAAATAAAATTAAAAAACAGCAGAAATAAAATTAAAAAATAGTAGAAATTTTAATCTAAAAAATAAAAATGAAATCTAAGATCGCAAATTTCCTGCTGTCATGTGAGAATATAATTATTTTAAGTCATTTTTTGTCTTTTTTAATTTAAGTCTGTAATTAGTTTAAACCAATTTGAAAAAGCAATACTGGTAAAAGCAGGTTGTCCTTTTAAAAACGCGTCTGCTTTCAAAGAAGCTTACATAATAATAATGCAATGCTGGTAAAAGCAGGATGATGATGAATATTACTCGTTATGTTTTATGCATTGGCTACGCGATTTTGAGCTTCAGGTATTCGTTGCCCCCAATTATTTAAAACCCCTTAACGGTTTTACCGTAACATATTGTTCTCACATGATAGTAAACAATAATTACAAAAAAGAGTATTTTCTAGAATAGTTATGTATAACAAACAGCAGCTAAATATACTCTTTGTTGGTCAGTGAGATGCTATATTGGAGATCTTGAAAATTATGACACGTCTCTCAAAATACACAAATAGCAAAATGGTCTCAGTGTTACATTGTGCAAAATTTTAATGTTTGGCAGTATACGTAAGGTGGTTGAAGTTTGTATAGTATGAAAATAAACTCATTCTTTGTTTTGCATCGCTGTCAAATTGATGCGATCTTCTCTAAATGAAATCATGCTTTAATGGGCTTAAAATGAAAGATCTAGATTATTCAGAACATTTTACTCGAAACCATGAAGAAGTCTAAAATATTATGTAATTTACAAAAAAGAACTAAAATTCATGATTGTTCCGACTGTAGCAAGACCATCAGTCATATAAATAGAATATCACTCTAGAATTTATCAGTAATGTGCATTTTAATTCTTTCAAATGAATTCATACAGATTATATTTTAAATCACGTTACAATAAAGGGAATTGCTGATCCTGGCATTTTAATCAATAATTTCTTCCCTTTTTTCGGAAGTATGACGATATTTTTTTAGGATCCCCTCTACTTTTATTCTAATGATATCTAAATATATAAAGCAGTTACGATTTTTATAATGGTGAAATATATTTAAAAGGATATAAAATTAAGGATTTTATATAAAATTAAAAATATTAACATAGTTATAATTTCTATATTGTATTTATTATAAGTATGTTCCGCATACGTTTTAAAATTAATGGACTGAATTCGATCAAAATTTATGCATATCATTAAAGACAATCGAACACTTAATTTTTCAGAACTCAAAAGTAAATATTCGATTAGAAATTATATTAAATGAATATTTTGCTTTTTTGAAAAAATCATTCCAGAAGAAATATTTTTATATCATTACAGAATTTCGAATTTTATATTTTCAATTATTCCAATCGCTTTCATGGAGTTTTTCAGTTTTTTTTATGTTTTTGTCTACAAAATTTAATAAATATTTGAATACACGCAGACGATTTGGAGATAAGAAAATTCATGAATATTTCATTGCTAGTTAAAGATTGAACTTTCTTTGAAATTTCAATTTTATTATTCTATTTATTTATCTATTTTTATTAAACTATATTTTTGGCAACATTTTTTTAATTGGTTTTAAAAGAGTTATAAAATTTATTCACCTTTTTTACTTATAATAAATATATATATGTGTTTTTCGGCGCTTTTCAGAAATAGGCATAAATATATTTTAGAAGCAGAAAATATGCACTCGAAGAGATATTTTTGAAATTTTAACTATAATTTTAAATAATTAAAAGCCAATCAAAAATTTGACTATCTCCAAATAACATTATAAAAACACTTGTAAATATTACAGTGCAAAAAATAAATTCTATATCTTAAAATCCAAAGAGTGTTCTTTTAATGATATGAATTTTTAAATCTTAAGCATTAAATTCCTGTTTATGAATATTATTTTTAAAAAAATTAAGCATAATTTCCAACAATTTATTTCACACAAAATAAAAATAAATTGATCCTGCTCGAGTATGTTATGCATGCTTCCGATAAATTAATTTGTATCAATTTTTTTCACGCGTTGGCATCACGTTGACAAATGCTCAATTTGATAGATTATGTTAACTTTACTCCAAACTAAGGTTGTAGAAGTTTAAGTTTCAGCACGTGTCTAAAAAAAAGTAAGTTTAAAATTTACAAAAAGAATAAGCATGAAATATAATATTTTCTATAAAGATAAGGCAGAAAAAGGTTTTATAAACATAAAAAAATAGATTTACAAATTCTGACGTATTTAACGCAAACATGGTTTATATATATATATATATATATATATATATATATATATATATATATATAGAGAGAGAGAGAGAGAGAGAGAGAGAGAGAGAGGGAGGGAGGGAGGGAGAGAGTATCAGGTCTATACATCTAATAGGAGGAAAAGTCTAAATGAAATAAAGAATTACTATTTTATGCAGCCTGAGTTATATCGCTCAAACCAAAGATCAAATTTTCTGATGAATAACGAATTTTGTATTTTTGTACATACATTCAGTCATGTTGATGTCTATAATGCCAAAGTTTTCAACAACTAATTCTACGGGCAATTTAATTATCTGTGATTTAACATTTTAAATCCCTTTTCTAATTCTAAACAATCTAATGCCCTTAAACACAGAATGGCATTTATTGACAAACACGTAAATACAACGAACACAAAGATATTGACCGTTACATCTCTAATTAGATGCAAACATAAGTAGCTAAGCATTAAAAAAAAGCTTATTTATGTTCTAGAAAAACTGCGCATGCGCCTGTTTCCATGACCACCACAGCTGAAAAGGGAAAAAGGCTTCTCTAATGCCGCATTTACATATGGCCAGTTATAAGACGGTCAGTAAGTAGCGCATGCGTAAAGAGAGAGTAATTTACGCTTGCCACTATGTCATTAAATAGGTTCAAGCATTAAATGATTGACTTCTAACTGCCATTTTGGCGTTTCTAAATTTTTCTTTTCACAAAAATAATCTATATTAGTTTCTTAAAATAATAGATATTTATACAACGAACCGTGGCAATATTAAAAAAAAAGGTTAACCTACATAAATTTGAAAACTATAGAAAAGAAATGGCAAATAAAATTATTTAATAAAATTTTACATCAGAGAAAACAAAGAGCAAAAAATGCCGGAATTATTCTAAGTGATCAGGTTTTTCACACCAAAAAACCCGCCAAGTTCTACAAACGCATGCTCAGTAAGAAAAAATACAATGCAGCGACTTGTAGTTATCCCTTCGGGACAGTTACTTGCCATCAACCGGCCTTTCTACGCATGCGCTGCTTACTTGCTGTCTTATAACTGACCCGGTATAAGACTGAACAAATCATATGAGTCATATTTTGTAAAATATTGTTCAGACAATATTACTACTGTTACAGTACCCTACTCTACTGTGAATAAATTTGAATATTAACTATCTTATAAACATGTGTTATTCTGGCTTGCTCCATTGAAGCATCCAATGAAAATAGTCCAATCAGCGACGACTGGGGTTTTCTTTAAGGCTGATTAGTTTAAACATAAATTTTTTAAAAATCTTAAATTAAGTATTATCCAGTAAGATTTGGTTGCAGAAGGCAGAAACCGTTTTTAAATGTAAAAGTTGGAATCAGAAGAATATTTCACTGAATATGACCAAAAGATGGCATAAAATTCAGATTCCATACATTTTTTAAATACATTTATTGACCAAAATAAAATATGGTTATGTATGTCATTTAAATCCTTCTGAAACGAAGAACTAAAAACTGAAATTCATGATGAGACAAAAAATGTATTATTGAATAATTCTTTGAGATAATGTATAAATTATAAAGTATATTCTGTATCAAACATAAGTCTTTAATGCTGAGCGATTCTGTACTGAACTTATAATCGGACAACCGAACAGATGACATACATATTTTGCTCAAAAACACTCATCTACATATTCTACTCAAAATTTTATGGAAATCTACACATTTGGTGTAAAGATTGTAAATCAAATTTCATCCGTCTGGCTCAAATATACGTTTTTCGAACTCAGGGAGATTTAAAAAGGTGGAGATTCATTAAAATCTCAAGAATTTTTAAAATGTTTTCTATAGTATTAATATATAAGAAATTAAAATAAAAAAACAAATGAAAACTCAAATTTAAACACAATTGTAAGCCTCTCCTGAAATGTGAAAGTTATTAAAGCTGTATGATAGCTCATCTCACAATTTTTCTTGTATGATTGATGCGAAGTTTTTAAAGGATGCAGATATGGCTGTATTGCTATATTAGTTTTTTTGGGGGGGGGGATAGGAGGGTAGGCGTAGGGAGTGTTGTTTCTAAGTTTCCAACTGACATTGAACTTAAGACATGCATGTCTTCACGCTTTCAAAGCGCCATAACAAATATGCTGAAAAAAAATATTCGATGAGCTGTCGTTTTGCCTTGATAACGTTTGAATTTTTGGCTAAACTTACAACGAGCATTTATAACTTGCGAAATTTGACCTTTGAATTGTTATTTGAAATTTTCGCCGAAAAACAAAATTATAACCTATTTCCAAAATTTTTTTAACAGCTCTATACATTTGGATTCAGTTCAGTTCAGTTACATTAAAATCCCGTTTTTAAGCAATAATAAGACTTATTTAAACCAGACATCGTAATTTTGAGCCACTTCCAGATGTCGAGGGCTACATTTAAGCTGGCCCCTATCTACAAATTTTCACACCACACCATCTGGAGGACGTTTGGAATGATGGATTTAAAGTGCACCAGACCCTCTTACACGACGGATCTTCGGTTTCAACTAGGTCTCAGGGAGATTTAAAAAGGTGGAGATTCATTAAAATCTCAAGAATTTTTAAAATGTTTTCTATAGTATTAATATATAAGAAATTAAAATAAAAAAACAAATGAAAACTCAAATTTAAACACAATTGTAAGCCCTCCCGAGCCAAGACCTTAGTATTAGGCAACGTAGCCCCGATAAATTTAAGGTATTCATTTATAAGCATCCTGTATATTCCTCATCAATTATAGTCAATTCATGGTCATATGATGCATATAAAATACGGCTCAATAACTTCCTTTTGTGATCCATTGCGTATTTTATGTTTGATATATATATCATGTTCTAATTTTCAATTGTTAATAAATATCTTGTATTCATCCACTCAAGTTCAAATATATTTTTTAAAAACTCGTACTGGATGACACTTGGCGTTAATACAATTTTTTCAAATATTAATTTATTAATTTGGTCAATTTTTTATTCATTAAAAATTAACTTTCCCACCAAAAATTTTCATTTCCTCACAGCCAAATGAGAAAGACTTCAGTTTTTTCCCCCATGTTACGCCAATGAGGTTAGGCGTAACTTGTTTTCGACCGATTATTTCAAACGATGCTGTTTATTTTCTTAGAGTTTGATGCATTTAAAATTAAATATTTTTAATGAACCGATTTTTTTCGGATTCATTTTCATGTACTTATGAATAAAAATAAAATAAAACAGAAATTAAAAATTTCTAACCTCTATTGTGTTCCCTCGACTGGTGTAGAAGAATCATGCATTTGCGTTCACCAATTGGAGTAGAAAATTCACGCAGGCGCATTATGGTCTGATTTATTTTCAACGTTATGGCCTTGATTTTGTTTTGGCCAGACATCTTTTGATAAATTATTTATATTAATTGTAATTATTTAATAAAAAATAACTAAGGTAAAATTTTACATTGTTGACCTAAGTAGGAATTGACTTAACTTTTTTTTATATTACTTGTTTTATATTGCAGTATGTTTGTCTTGTGCTTATGATGCCACAGAAATTTACTCCATTGCGAATCAACCGCAGACTCGAATGAATTAATCTCGGTTTATTCCATAATAACTCACTTGTTAAGAGCAACTACGTATCTATTTAAATAATTCGCGTTTATCAAAACATGATGTCCACTATCTCGCAAATTTAACAAGACAGTCGGCTCTATTATTTTCCTAAAAGAAAATTTAGCAGAGGAAAAAGCATTTCAACATCTACATACATGGTAAACGACCATTAAATATTTTGTTCTTGCTTTTGGTTGCTTTCACTTTCTATAAACTATTTTTCTGCCTTAATGCATTCCATTTCAAAATAAATACTATGATGGCTATATTTATTTTTGCAGTTAAATTATGATTTAAAAACACATTTAATTGCTTAAAATCCTTATTTTTTATCACACGGGTTTGTTTTTAAAGGCTCTCACTGGGAAGATAATTGGGATGATTTATGATTTGTATTTTTGTTCGGCGGAAACTCTTTGAAGTGGGGAATACTTCTTCTGTTCGCAAATTAAGACAACGATTAACTCATGATAACTTACATGAAAATGGATAGAATTAGTTAATATATTTTTACTTTGCTGTATACTTAATATTCCGATGATGATTAGGTGTGTGCCGAAAGTGGCGCTACATCGGTAAAAAGCTCATAATTAAAATAAAAAAAAAGAATTTAAATAGTTGTCAAAGTATAAGCTATTAAAAAAATCTTTTATATGCTTGATTACTAGAAACTGAAAACAGAAAAAAAAAGAACACAAAAAGATTAAAATGAGATCTGCTATGCATATTTCAATGTATCATGTCAGAACATCATTTCTTGAACTGCCCAGCACCACGTGCTCGTGCAAGTTAAATTATATTTTTATTCGTTTTAATGGTTTCATTGAATAAGTCACTCTAGTATCGCAAACGACCTCAAATTTTTTTGACTCGCATTGATTGTTTAAAAAAATATCCCATTTCATATTTATTTCATTTCATATAATCACGTGCTCGAAATGGCATTTTTCTAAGCTTTATTTGCTGTAGTCATTAACAGTTTTTTTTAAATCCGAGCTTTTGTAAATACGATGGCAAAGTATTATTAAATGCTGGTTTTTTGAGATGATCGTGTAGATGATAAAATTCGTGAAGATAATAATCTATTTTTTGCCTACGCCAAAAATCCTCATTCCCAAAACAACATCATGTTCAGACATGATTACAAGGGGGGGGGAACATGCATAAAAAGAAAAAGTATAGAAAGTCTAAAGGGTTCAAGCAGAAGAGCCTTCATTCCACAGCAACAGTATCATTGAAGCAAAATTAATAAATAATAAAATTTACAAAAAATAGTAAATTTAAATTTAAAAACAGAAAAAAAAAATGAAAAAAAAAAACCAGAAAGTGAAAAAAAATATAAATAAACAAAAGAAAAAAGGTAAATAAATGAAAAAATAAATAAACAGAAAAATAAATACATATAGGGGATCAGTCTAAGGTAGAGCCTATGATCAGGAACAAAAGGCCAGATAGAAACTCTTTTTGCACTTTTTTTTTCTTGTACTTACTGTATACTATTCAATTTTAGCAGTGCTTCATAAACTAGGACAAATTATTATTCAATTTGAAAAATACTATTTTCATTATGATACAGGAAATCCAGGATATTTTGAGCTTCTAAATTCAATTTATTATTTGACAGAATTTGGGAAACCTGTAGTTTTAATAAATTTTCTCAAATGTTGAAGAATATTGTAAGGGAAAAGATAGTGTGGAATGTCATCATGATCATTACCACGTCTACAACAACAATTTCTCATACTGAATCTTTTAAGGTAATCCATGATTTGTAGTTAATTGGGCTAGATATTTATTATTAATACATCTATTTTTTTTTACCTGAGAAAAGATACTCAAAGTAAAGCGGCCCTTTTCATTATTTTCCCCTCTTGATTGATATTCATCGAAGAGAGTTTTACGAAGACGAATTGTGATTAACTTAGTATAGAGAAAGTAAAGTAATCATTAAAAAAAATTCGAACTGGAGATTTTGCCTAATCTCTACGTTTTAGACCTCTCTGAGTTAAAAACCCCCACATTTTTGGACATGTCCTAATGTTTGCCTGTGACAAATATTATTCAAAAACTTTTTACTCTAGACGGTTGAAATTTGACATTTGGTCTTTACATCAAATTTGCAGTTTAATATCAATTTTTATGTAAAATCTGTTTGGAGAAAATCCGTCTGTTCGAATATAAAGTAGCGTTCCGTTTTCATAAGTTCCTTTTTCAGTGACAACTTCTGAAAATATAGCTGCACAAAAATAACTTTTACATTATTTCAAAAATTCTTTTTTTGATTATGCTAATTTAATAGTTGGGCACATTTTCTTTGAATTTTTCAGTTTCGAAAGTATTTCATTTCCTTAATTTTCAATAATAAATTACATTGTTTTCCTGAAATTCACGCAATTTTTCCTTATTTCGTCGGTTATTTGATAGCGTATTATTTTCCATTACTGAATACTGAAGAAGAAGGATATCAATTAATATTTGTGTAGCTTACAGGACGAATAAAAAAATGAATTTATAAAACTGCGTGATTAGAAGATAGACGAATTAGACATTTATATTTTTAGAGTGCTGTGATGTCTTGGGGCTGATTTTCCTTAAAAAGGCTCATAAGCACAATGAATAGACTATAACTAAGACAGTTAAAACGACATATTTTTAATGTCTGATAACTTGACGAAATCATAGATATAATTTTTATATTCTTTCGATTTAATTGAAATTAAACCAATCCGTATCCATGGCCAACTAGACGGTCGACAAAGACGACTAGTATAAAATAAAAATCAGTAAAACAGTATAAACCAGGGTAGATTGAGGCTCGCAAACTGTTCTTTTTCCTCTAGAGAACGCACAATGACGTAATGACTTAGTGACTTCTTTCGAAAATGGGGTGGTTGTAGTATATGATAGGAAATTATTGATGATATATCTAGAAATCGTGAGCTCTCATTTAAAATAAAAAGTGTCTAAATTGGTTGGTTCTTTGGTTTTCTCCGTTATTTTAAATATTAAAAAAAGATTAAAATGAAATCTGCTATGTATATTTCAATGTATCTTGCCAGAGCATCATTTCTTGAATGGCCAAGCACCACGTGCTCGTGCAAGTTAAACTATATTTTTATTCATTTTGATTGTTTCATCGAATGAGTCACTTTAGTATTGCAAATGGTCCAAAAAATACTTTGTCTCGCATTGATTGATTAAAAAGCTTTCATATTTCCTATTTATTTCATTTCATGTAATCAAGCTCTTAAAATGACATTTTTCTAGGTTTTATTTGCTGTAGTCATTCACTTATTTTTTTTAATCAGATCTTTTGTAAATGTGATGGCAACGAGTTATTAAAAGCTGATTTTTCGAGATGCTCGTTCAGATAGTAAAATTTCAATTTTTCACTTACGGATTTTAAATGACGCCAAACACCTCATCCCAAAAACAACATCCTATTCTGACATGATAAAAATTATTTTTCTAGATGAAATGTCAGATATTTTTTTATACAAGAAATTGACTCAAAACCAAAAGCTAGAATCTTTTTTAAATTGTTTGTAATACTAAAGTGACTCATTCAATGAAACAATCAAAATGAATAAAAACATAATTTAACTTGCTAGAGCACGTGGTGCTTGGCCGTTCAAGAAATGATGTTCTGCCTTGATACATTGAAATATGCATAGGAGATTTCATTTTAATCTTTTTCTAAACTATTGTCCTTTTTAGTTTTAACAATGTATAGAATTTATTCATCCTGATATAGCTTATATGGAAGAATTAGTTTGCCCATAAACAAAAGGAATTATTGTAAAATGTATCGCTATAATTTCTTTATTTCATTTACAATTTTTTTAGTAATTTTTTTAATGCATTTGATTTCGCAATTTCTCTCTTAAATGGATCAACCTCCGATTTCTGTACCATCTGTAATAACAGAGGGAACAATGTTGATTTTAATGAGATTTTTAGTCTCATTTAAATTAGAAGTAGTTCAGTTTAAATTAGAAGTAAATTATATTTGTTTTGAAATATCTATTTACAAAATGTTACACTCTCATTGTGAATCATCTAATTTTATTTTCTTCAAAATAATAAATTTTGGTAATTCAGTTTTTTTCTAGTTTTTTATTTTTTAAAATTAATATAACGTTTAAATATCGTCTGTAACTCAAATTTATTTTTTTAAATAAGAGGTGATAAAATAATATTTTTAAAATTGTTTCGAACTTTTTATAGGTTTAATATGATAGTATTTTATATTATTTGAGACTCTTAAGTGAAGAATTTCGTTTATATAATCACACGATGGCTCTATTAATGTACCATTTAATCAATAAAAAAAAGCTCTAATTTTAAATAAATGGTTTGAATGCATTAGATAAAAATTATAACGTTTATTTTGAGGAATTATTGCTAAATAGTAATTAAAAAGGTGCACAATTTTCTTTATTGAAACCAATTCTTTATCAGAATTATTATTTTTATAATAATTCTGATAAAGAACTAATAATTCTGATTTTTAACCGCAATTCTTAGTAAGATTTCTTAATTTTTAATTATTAATTTCGTATTTTTTATTGAAACCCCATCAATATTAAAATAACTACAATCGTTAGTTTAAAAAAATTATCGTTTTCGTTCATTGAATTCCATTTTAGTTTCATGTTTTTTTTTATTTCGAATTTTGAGATAAAATGTTTTTATTGTTATTCTGTGTGCCTCGAATTCACCAAATTTTACTTCATATAAAGATATATAATGACTATGATACTTTTTCATTTCATTTTATAATTTTTTTGTGAGGATTAGTCCTGTTGAATCCACGAACAGACGCAAACAATTTAAGCATCTGAGACATATTCTAACATCAGGACCATTTTGTCCTGTTTATCAACAGTAGATTGAACAGCGATAGCTAAAATCACTACCACCGGCGAATGTTCCCTGTTTATCAGCTATCGGCACATGTTCCCCTTTTAACGATTACACGTTAAAACGAAAAAAAAAAAAAAAAAAGTGTGCCTATCAGATTTACTTTATAAACCCTGGAAAGCTGACTCGTGCCAATGACAGGTCCGATCATTTGATTGGACTATCTGTTGCACGTTGTTTTAAAAAAAGTAAACATCCGCCTGTTCTTTCCGGAACTGACGTCAGAAGAAGGAGTGCGAATTCGGGCTTCTGGCTTGCAGGCAGTGATCCCGTAAACATTTTTTGCTTCTTTTTTTTTTACTTTTCTCCTTTTTCATATTTGTGTGCTGTAAGACACGTTTAGGAAATTGGGCGGTAGGGATGAACCGGATATGGGTTTGTAAACTTTATACGGATGGTTTTCTTTATCCTCCAACACATGTGACTGGTTTAGGTTGCGGTTGTAGATGATAACGATTTTTTTAAAGCTTTTGTTATTATTATTCAATGAAAGTTGCCGAACATGATCTAATTAAAATTTCGTTGAATTCATTATTATTAAAGTGATTGGATGTTCTGGTTTTTAACATCCTGTAACTGATTTAAAATGAATCGAATTGATTCATCTTTTGTTTATAACTGGATAGCTCACGATGAAAATAAAATTTTGCCACTAATCAGTGTCTAAACAAATTTTCTAAGCTATAAAAATCCGATACATGACTGCCTTTTAAATTCATATTCATTTAAGTGATTAAAAGCGATTTTAGATGAAAGGGTGGTGACATAAATTATAAATATTTCATATAAAATTAACTCACGAGTAGCTTAATAATTATAAATATTATTTTGTAAAAAGTTCTTAATTCAGATTGGCCACAGCGATATATTACTGAATTTTTATGTTTGTTGTTTCAAAAGATAATTCTGTTTGAATAGTATCAGTCAGCCAAACACCAAGTACTGTTTGAAAAAAAAAAGAAGTTGATTTTCAATTGGTAATATTATTTATAATGTGGTACGATTTCGTTTGATAGTAAGTTAGTCTGCATTCCATTTTTGTTGATATACGAACACACCAAAAAATGATTTTAAAAAAATCTATTTTTTATTTTAAAAAGCAATTAGAAATTTTTGGATTGCAAATAATTTTCTAAAACCGAATTCTTAATTAAATTATTATTTACAAGAATTTTTTAAATATTTCTTTTTATAATCGTTTGCATTCCGATTCGGGAAAAAAAAACGTTTTTAAGAATTGAGATGTAAAAAAATGATTCGCGTGGCCATAAAAAGAATATTTTTTTTTATTCATAGATTGGTACATAGAATGCATATAAATAACAATATAAATAGAAGATTGTAAGTAAATTCTTTTTAATGTTTAAATCCAGAATTAAATATTTTTCAGTATGAAATATGTTCTAGCCTTATTTTTTTTCTGTGCAAAGAGCATGGTTATTTATTTTAATGCATAATGGCGAATCAATATTCCAATTACTTTAAATGCATAGAAAAATACTGTTTATGCATTTTTCATTTATAAGTCTCTTCATCATAGTCCTAATGTAAACATAATCATTCGTTGAGAAAAAAAAAATATTTCATTTATACAAATCAGAAGATTGAAATTTTCAGTTGTTTTCAGCGTTGTTTCCGGTCAATATGTGAATTTTATAAGATGTATCATGATTTTGAATTTTGCGAGTTGAATTAAATCATCTGATACTATTTTAAAAGATAATGAATAGAAATAAGTAATTTTTCTCTCTTTTTTTTAAAAAAAAAAACTTCTTGAACTCCATTGGGTATGCAGTTTTGGAAGTTTCTGGAAAAACTGTATTATCATTGTGATTAATATGTAGAATGGAGAGGTTAACGAGAATCAGGCTTGCATTATAAGCGACTGCTATCCAATTTCTATCAATAATAAAGAGAAATGTGTATGCGTGGGGACACTTTTTAGATGAAGTCATGAAGAATTATTAAGTCATAAGTTAACTCATTAGTTAAGTCATGAAGAATTATTAAGTCATAAGTTAACTCATTGGTTAAGTCATGAAGAATTATTAAGTCATTAGTTAAGTCATGAAGAATTATTAAGTCATTAGTTAACTCATTAGTTAACTAATGACTTAATAACTAAGTTATGAAGAATAATCAAATTCGTTCTCAATAAACTGTGGGTAAATGCAATTTAGAAAGTTGGAATGTGCCCTTGGGTGGCGATTTTGCTTTTGAAATTTTAATTGCTTTTGAAATTTTAATAAATTTTTTTCTATCTCGAGGATTTCCAAAGTATGATTGTTCATAAATGACTTTTACATCTTTTTAAAATTCAAAAATATTAACTTAGCTTAATTGTCCGGTAATTTGAGACTAATCAAAATTTTCTCTTGGTTAACAGAGAAGATCTCATAATGAACATGGTCAAGAATTGCATTCATAATAGAAATATTTTTTTCTGACAGATTTAATTATTAAAATTTTTGTAATTGGATACACTAAAGCATGCTATCAAAGCGAAGAGGTTAATTTAATTTCATAAACTAACAACCAACCGATATCATGGACATCGTGTTATTCCTAATTCCAATTTTCAATGCACATGGCTCTGGCCATGTCGAATGTTAAATCATTATCGGTCAGCCAGCGATCCATTAAGAAAGGAGAGAATTTACAGAATCCTGTCATCGTGTGTAATCGTGTGGCTCATTCGTGGCGGAATGCGAACGCGTGCGGCGATGAAAAATTTTCGCCAGATCATGCTGAAAAAGAAGCCTCGCGCCGTTCATTGATAACGGAAGAAAAAAATTTAGGCAAATCGACGGTGTGGCTTCTGCTATCGCATTTTAAAACGCAGGAAGTGAGTTTTTCAGTAAAATTCGTATATTTTAAAGACAAGAAGGCAAAATGGCATAAAATAATAAAGTATGAATCAATATGCAATTTCGTTATTTATTTAATAGATGGTTGGGTTTGACGTTTTTTCTAACCAGATAATTTTCAAACATCTGATTTACAAATTCTTGGATTTTAACTCATTAATTATTAGTGCTAATTGAATGAAACTGCATTTATATAAAAAATGTAGGGAGCAGCTGATATTTGTTATAGTAGAGAGCAGCTGATATTTGTTTATATAGTAGAGAGCAGGTGTTAATTTATTAAATGTGTAGACAGATGGTTCAAAACGCGTAAAGAAAATACTTATTTAATCGAACATGATGAAGAAATAAATAAAATATGATGAAGAAATAATAAAAATTCAATCAATTATACGTCATAAATTTCCATTACCAATTTTTAATAAATTGATAAGGTATCCATGGTACGCTGCTCAACTTTCTGGTTAAATAGCTATATTTTTAAATGTAAATGAAGTTTTCCCCAGCATAGATCTCTTGAAGAAACTTTGTTCTTGTGGACAAAAATCGTTACTTAAATTTAAATAATCTTTTAAAAATGCATCTGTATTTATTTCTTTTTTGCTTTTAAATTTTATTATTATGTATTTCGATAATAAATATTTAGTTTTGGATAAAAAAAACTAAAAGCATATTGATTAAAAGTGTTTGTAAATTTTAAATCGAATAAGAATTATTAAAGAAAAAAATTACCAGCCAGGTTCGAATCTTTGACCTTCAGCTTGCGAGTAGGTTACCTAGACAACCACGCTATTGGGATCATCAGGGCGGGAATGAAATTATAGGTATATAAGCTTTACCAAAAGTTTGAGTACCATTTTCTCGAAATTGACTGACCATTGCGTTTTAATATTTTCATAAATGAACATTCTAAATGTATACTTTCACCATACGAAATCTCATCCCGATCTCAGCTTTCAACCCCGTGCCCTCTCCTAGTAAGTAGTTTCCCAAAAGCGTTATCGTATGTGATGTAATAATGTTCTGTGTAGGCCTTACATGGCAATGGCGTACAATAGTTAAGAAATATTAATGTTTGGTTTGAATTTTACTGCATCTATTGTGTGGTTCTTGGCGAGTTATTTGGTGATTAATTCATGGCATGCCTTAACAGTATCCAAAAATCGAATTGATGTTTTTGACATGTTCTTATCAATTGACCGAAACCAAATTTTGACATACAACTGCCCTCTCAGCCACAAAATCCCATTTCAAATTTGATATATTTACATCTCTACTTTTTTTAATTGTCACGATTTAGCTTAAAATCTGAACACAATAGATGTTAAGTATATGTATTGAAATTTTATCCATCTAGCTCTATTCGCTTTGGGATTTTTGTGAATAATCGGAAAGATGAACCACCTTTGAATGGATTTTACTCAAAATTTGATAAAAATCTGAAAAATTTGATGTAAATACAGCATACCGTATTTCATTCCTCTTGTCCAAAGTGCTTTCAGTTATACTGGTCGTAGACATACAGACTTATGGACAGGTTGCAAAAATATGTTTTTCGAACTCAGAGAGTTCTAAACATGGCGATTCGTCAAAAACTCCAGTTCGAATTTTTTAATGATTACTATATTCCCTCTGTACTACGTATACGAAAAAGAAAAAAAAATTACTAACAAGTATTGATGATTCAAATCGAGCTCTCTTTATGAATGATTTCATGACTTCAGTATTCAAGTACATCAACTGCATTTCAGGCTGGAATCAGCATTTAATAAACTCTGGTTTTTGAAGTCAAATATCATAACAAATGTTTCCTAATGTGAAGAGAATCTTGCGATATCAAGTCCCAAAAATTGCAAAATATCTTCTTCGGTAAAATATAAAACATTCCGACCACCTAGTATTTTAATATCGTGTAATAAGATTCTCCCCGCGTGTGTGTAGTAGGTGGCGCATATTAAAACTGTCGTGGTCACAAAGTCCTCCATGTCGAGAGTAATACCACTCCATGTTATCACAACATTTTCTTTATTAGACAATCGTTTGTCATAATATTTGGTTTAACCCATCGAGCGTCGGCTGTCTAGCTCAAGTATGCTCTTAAAACGGCAGCGGTCAAAATAAAGGTTGAACACAATTTACAAGAGAAGAAATTGTCAGGACGTTCCTAAACCGGCATGGTGTGTTTTGCTTTCCCCCGAGCAGTAACAGCGGGGGGTAATCTACCCCGCTTTTTAACAATAATACCACCCGAAATACGAGGAATCGTGTGTCCCAGGGAACAGAGTGACAATTTGAGTCGTAAATCTGTCGAAGCACGACAATTACCGGGTGGTTTTTCAGATAAGAATTTGGTTTTCGCTCTGAGAACTAAGATCTTCTCTTTTAATTTGTAATGTTTTCAGAAAATATAATTTGTTCAAAAATAAATTTAAAAAATCCAGCAATATGATTTTATAAATTTGTGTAAAAAATTGAAAAAAATGTTTAATGAATTATTTAGAGTAATTATTATTCATCAAATTGCATTACGAACATAATACTTTCTTTTTGCCAACACTCAGAGAATCTTACTTAGTTTTTCCCGATATTTAGTTTTAAGCATTTTGCTGGCATATTTGGCATTGGAAATTAAAATAAAAGGATATATATGGTACACTGATTAAAATAGAATATAAAAAATTTATTAATATTTTTTAATACTTAATATTAAAAATACTACGTTCATTTTTGAAAATATATAGCTGTTATCAAAAATTTTAAAATAAAAATGTGGAAATTTTTTTTCAATTTTTTTTAATAAAACAATTTTTTGTCAATGTATAGCAAGTAAATATTTTAGTAATAATATGTTTATTAAAATATTATTAATTTGGATATTTTTGACTTATTATCTTATTTTGAAATAATTAAGATGTAAGTTGAGATAATAAGTTTTTAAAGTTAATTTTAATATTGAAATAAGAAAAAATAATAAAGCATCCATTTGTGAAAATGGCTTATATCGTTTAAAAATTATTATTTCATTCTTATTTTTAGTAGGTGAATATTTTGAATGTCAATTTATTATATCATTCTTAAACTTGTCCCAATTATTTGTAAAAATTACTCACAGTTTGCACAGCAATATTTTCATAAATCCATGCATTTCTCTGCCAACAAATATTGCTAAAAACCTTTTCTTCATTTAACTTACGCAATGGAATCAAAATTTCAATTGTATCCACTTTATTAAATTACAACATTATGAATTTTTGTGAAACTTCATAAATTGTGAAATCTTGTAGATAAAAAGGAGACAGCTGCAAGTATCGACCAATTAAAAATTTCCCCTTTCAGAACGTTTCTTCCATGTTCATCGTGCTTGGATAATTTAAAAAATTTCATTTACAATATTTCTCTGCATGTGAATTTCAAAAGATGGATGCTCAATAAAATAATAATAAAAAACACTTTAGAGTACGTAATCATAACTTCAGCAACGTTTAAAAACCGTGAGTGAAAAATTAGGTTTTTAGTTCATTGAAATAATAAAAATAATTGCTATACATTTTAGTCCATTAATTAAAACAAACAAAAATTATAGATATTAATGAACTATAATAGCTTTGCCAGTTTGTGAAGGATGATCAGAGTTTTTCATTTAAGTGATCTTTTCTTCCAGTCATAAAACTCAGATGGGAGAAAAGTGGCTTAAAAATGGCAATACAAAAATTTGAATATTGTGCTAAATCATAATTAATTTATATATAAAGATAAATACAGAGGATCGTGAATTTTTTATTATAGAATTAATTGGTAAAATCTGGGTTTGGGAATCATGTTGCTGTGGTAAAGCAGCAAGTTATTGGTGGTCTAGTCATAGATGCATCATCGGAGTTCTCTTGATGTTAAAATCTTCTTATAATTTGTAATTATTTTTTTATCAAAGCAAAAATAATATTCACAAATATCTTTTAAAAATTTAAAAGCTAATATTTTCGTAAATTATTAATTCTTAAAGCATGTTAAAAATTTTAATTAAAAATTTTCCGTTGTAACTCTAAAAAAAATAAATTAACTAATTGGAAATTTGTGTATTAATTTATCTAATTGAAATATATTTTACATCAATCGTGCAGATAATAAAATTTTTATTTTTCGCTTACAGATTTTTGTTGATGCCAAAAACCTCATCCCAAAAATAATACCATGTTCTGGCATGATAAAAAGGTCTTTCACATGAGGGCAAAGGGATCTCTAAATAAATCCGTTATCACTTTTATTTGCTTCTGCTTTCATATTGGTCACATGGTCAAATTCTAATTTCTCATTGGTATTTTTATAACAGTTTGACTTATGTAATCATTCAATAGGATTCTTATTTTTAGATTTTAATTCCAAAGGTTATTAATTTTTCCTGGCTATAATTTTCTTTTTGAAAGGTCTAGAAACTCGAGTGAAGTGCACTGCTTAGGGAACTTGAGTTGACCTTACGAATATTTTTTAATTAAATAAGTGTTGATTACCTTTATGAAATATATATCATCAAGCTTTTTTATTATATTACTGAAATTTACTATTGATTTCTTGCACTAAATTTAATTAACATTATATTTATGCGAAAATTTTTGAGCTTAATATGGATTTAAATTCTAACGATTCTGACTGTGATGAATTAATTTTATCTTCTGAAGATTAATACTCTAAATCGGAAAGTGAATCTGATGATGATACTTTAAATGCAGCTCGCTGTAGATCTCCTATTGACTTGCAAGCACCTTCCAATGCTTCTCCAAATTTTCAATTTACTTCGACTCTTAGTATCAGTGCATGGGTAAAAAAATTCCCTTGGGATTTAGATGATTCGATGAAACACAGTGATAAATTACATTATGGAAGAAGCAAATAAATGTGTTGAAGCCTTTTTCAACAAATCCAATTTGACAACATCCTTGAAAGTATTAAATTGGAAAAATACAGATATAAAAAAAAACTACATCTACTTTTTGGTTTCCTTTTACGGCAAGGAATAATGCCCAAATCTGCTGAAACATGGTACTATAGTATAAGATCTATTTTAAGCACATCTTTCTTGTTATTTTATTAGGCTTAAAATTTCTTCTAGACGACATTTTAAAATATTTATATGGTACTGATCATCAGCAGCAATGTTACAGATATAAAAAAACACTGTAATTTTTAATTTTTAATTTGTAATGGCATTCATTTACTTTAATTTTTAAGTATGCATGTAAATCAATACTCATTATTAAGTTCTGAATTCGCAGCTTTGTAATAGGTTTAAATAGAAAGTATGTAATTCAGCCTTTATTGCATTTGTTTAATTTCATTAATATCTAAGACTAACTTTGTTTTAATGCAAAGTATTAATTGTAATTGGATATTTATTCATTATTAATTATTAATTATTAATATTATTCATTATTATTAATATTATTAATTATTAATATTATTAATTATTAATATTATTAATTATTATTAATATTATTCATTATTATTAATTATAATTGGACATTTACTCATTTCATTATTCAAAGCAATACGAAATTCAATAATCGAATTTTGTTGAATACAAATAAATGTTTATATAATAATTTTCCATTTATTATAAACTAGTCGCATTTGGCGACCAGCCGATTCGTCAATATTTATTCGGACAAAAGGGTTCGATGAATTTTAACTTAGTCTCATAATAAGTTTTTCAGCAAAATATTTTTTAAGCTCTAAATTTCGATAGCCATATGATTCACTTGCACTATTATATAGGCCTTAATCTGTCCTATCTTTGAACTCCGCGTCTCTCTCTGATTTTCTATCAGTGCATGCAAAATTCAGTTTTAAATTAAAATGGAAATGAAGCTTCCATTAATATAAAGATTTCTTTACTCAATCTAAGTATGTAATTAAATAAAACTAATAATTGAGAGCAGAGTAGTTGATGTTTTATGTTCACTACAGAAATTGAAAAGTTATAATTTTTTTATAATTTATAATATCTCAAAGAATTGTTCAGCAAAAATTTCCCAAATTAAATGAAACTTTCAGTTTTTAATTTTATTTTTAGATGTATATAAATGATCTCAATAATAATAATACATATTTTTTGGTTTATAAATATATTTTAAAAAAATTATGGTTTCAATTCCTTTGGTCTTATACATTCATATTCTGTAAAATATTCTTAATATTTCAACTTCTCAGTAAATAAATAAACATTTCTATCTTCTTTAAATATGACTGATTTATTCAGTACTTATCTTCTTTATCAATTCTTGCAAATTTAGAACAATCATCATTTTCATATTCTAGGCCAATTATTCTAGAGTAACCATGATTGGCTTCTTTAAGATCTTGATAAAGTGATCTGAAATCGCCAATTTTTATCGAATAGTTATATTGAAATTTGCAAAGATCGATCAGCTTGGATAATTGATTTAGTTGATTGGAGTGCCACTTTTTTTATTTTAAGGAGGACTTATTGTCTGTAGAATATTTTGTTAAATATGATTCACATAGCAGATGATATATGTAAAAATTTAAAAGTCGTAATTCATTACCATTTCTTCTCTCAATCTACTAATTTTATATTTCACTTAGAGCATTTGTTAAGAGATGTATGTCTCTCCCCAAAAAATTAAGAAATTAGATGTTGGGCTCCGATTACAGAAGATACCTTGTAGATGTTAAGCCATATTTTCCTTAAATAAAACTGTTTAATTGGATTAGTAATATATGTATAGTAAAATATCACAGAAAACGTTTCCATGCATTTATTTCCCAAAAATACCATGTTTCATATTTGTTTCATTTTATGCAGACACGTGCCTAAAATGACATTTTTATATGTTTAATTTGGAATGATAGTTGATTTATTTTTTCTCACCTGAGAACATGATATTGTTTTGGTTAGAAAATTTTGATATCTCCGAAATATACGGGTAAATAATATTTTTATCTGATTTTATAAATTTTGCATTATTGATTTTTACGTATACTTGTTTGAAAGAAGATGCGTTTTCAAATAACTGACCTGGTTTTACCAGTATAGCTTTAATATTGCGTATGCTTAACGTTGAAAGCAGATGCATTTTTATTTCGCATGATTCATTAAAATGTGGAGATAATTTACAATCACGAAGGCGAATTCTTTGATTTGCACAATATATCTCCTTCACATAAGTAAAAGTAACAATTCAAAACATGTCTTCTTGTTTGAAAAATTTAAAAAAAATCACGAATGCAAATATATTTTATTTCTACTTATTATCAATTGCTTTTTGTTCGTCGTTTCTTTGAAATGACGTCATCTTCGAGTTCGTTTAAGATTTCTTACTTTTTAATAAATAATCTCGCTCTCAGAAGATTATCATTTGGTGGTTTTTTAAAAATTCTTTTTCAGTTTTAACTGTCACACTTTTATAATATATTTTTATTATGTATTTTTATTCATTTCAATTCTTTAAATGAATTAAAAATTTTGATATTGCAAACGATCAAGAAATTTTTTTTTTGCATTTATTGTTTAAAAAATATCACATTTCCTATTTATTTCATTTCATATAATCACGTGATGAAAATTATATTTTTCTGTTTTATTTTTGGTAGTAATTAACTTATTTTTTTAATCAGAACTTCTGAAATCTATAGGCAGCATATTATTATAAGCTGATTTATTTTATATCCTCGAAAAGAAAAAAAATTATTTTTATTTTATGTGAAATAAATTGTTGAAAAAAACGATTAAATTGAATGTTTAAAAATTCATTAAAAATAGAGTTTCAATTTATAGGTCAAAGCATCCGTATCATTGAAAAGCTAATTTTTTTAGCTTTAACTTGATGCAAAAATCAATTTTGTACTGTAATATTTTCGGAAGCTATAGCGAAAAAACTTCAAAATTTGGCTTATTTTTTAGTTAATTAAAATTTTATTTAAAAATAAAAAAAGGGGCTCTGACGTGCACATTCCCGGCTCCCTAGGTATACATGTACCACATTTGGTAGCTGTTGGTCAAACGGTCTGTCTTGTACAGCGCGAACACACACACACACATTGTGCTTTATTATATGTAAAGATATATACATATATATATATATTTCTTTCATATACTTAACTTTTTTAATAATCCGTATTATTTCTATGTATTTTTTTCATTTATGCTTTTAGTAGTCCATCACAAGACACAAAACTTCCTCTCATATGAATTTGGTTTGATTTTTTATAGAGATTTCACATATATATTTATAATAGAAATGTATATTTGAAATACATAGTTTAAAAAAATGTTTTTATATTTATAATTTTTTATAAAAATAAAAATATTTCTTTTCTTTTTTTATTATTTTCTTTATATTATAAATATATATAATTTCCAAAAAAATATTTTTTATATTTATAAAAGAAACAGTTTTTTTTCCATCTGCCCCCCCTCCTCCCGAAAAGAAAGAAAAATATGATTTGCGCAAAAGTAGAAAGTAACACATGCATTAACTTAGTAAAATAAAAAATAATATTAAACAGTAAAAAAAAGAACTATAGTTATCTAGATACATTAAATAAAAGCGTTTATAAAAAGAATTAACAACATTTTTACTAAAGTTAAGTTTAAAAAGTCAACAATAAATAAATAATTATAACCAAAAATTTTCAAATTTGTCTTCCCTTGCGTAGTAAATGCTTGCCCAAATTCTACATACAAAGTTTAAGCAATAGTTACAATGACATTTATTTATAAATGTTTTTGTCGCTTATTAATTGGGATGAAAACAAATTGATAAGGTTTTTTATAAATAAATATATAAGGTTTTTTTTAATTAATAAAAGTATTATTAACAGTTCAAACGTGATTTTTTAATATTTCATTAGACAAATACAGAAAATTCAAACCCGCTTTTGAAAACTCGCTTTTTTTAATAAACTATTATACATAATTATGGCATGTAAATATGAGAGTTTCCCTATCTGTAATAAGTATAATAGTTTTCTCTTGGATTCGAAATGAAATATTGAAAGAAAGAATGAAGTATACAGCTCATATCACCAATCGGTCCTGTTATCGCGAATTCTTACAAGAAAGTTATGTCCTATTCTCAGGGGGGATTTCCTATTCCCCTAATTGGAGGGACCATCCGCATTCTAACTGCCAGCGGAAACCAGAAAATGAGCTCTAACAAGCCAATCTCCCACCTCGTTTATTACACTTACGGGGGGAAAGCAATGGCGACTTTCTACGGGGAAGCCGTGTTAAGAGATATTTGCGGATGGAGACTTTCTACGTTCCTGGCGGTTTTAAAGCGACACGTTGGAGAGGATTTCTACGTTCCTGCCGGTTTTCAAGAGACACCTTGGAGCGACTTTCTACGTTCCAGCCGCTTGAAGGGTTAAAAAACCAGAGTTTACTAAATGCTGATTCCAGCCGGAAATGAAGTTATTGTATTTGAATTCTGAAATCGTGGAGTCAGAGGTGGTCGTCCTCTGTTCCAGACCTAAATTACGATCTGTGGATGAATGAAGGAAATGCTTGGATGATCGGACTCAGGGGTCCATACTCTCAGAAACTAATGCATCTCTCCTTCCGTTGTAAAGCGGAACACGGGATCAGCAAAAAGATTCCCTCCGAATATTTTTGTACTTACATACTTTTTAATAATTATTATATAATTTATAATCTAATATTTTTATATAATTCTTTAATATGCTGTTTTTGTTACTAATGGCACTTGGCATGGACAAGTCCCCCGCTGATACAGCAGCAGATTTAAGCCGAAAGGAGCGTCTCTTGTTTCTGAAGTAGGGCCAAGAGTACGACTTAGCTACACACTCACCACATTTGCTTGCACAAACCCTTTTTACAGGGGGCACAGTCACATATCTCTCAGATAGCACACAGATGAACAACCATGCTCAAACTCTTTACTCCCAGAACACGAGGAAAACACGCTACCTCTGTGCCAGAAAGTCGGCATTCTTTAATCTAAAGTATATAATTTTTAAATTGGAATTGCAGTTTCCTTCCGTCAGCTTTCCGTTACCAAACACTTGTTCATGCGTCTGTTGAATCAGCTGAATTAAATCCGTACCCACCCCCCTCTCACAGACCGGAAATCTCATCTAAAAGAATTAACGAAAGGGGTTTCAGGTGGACAAGATTTTGCACTTCACTTCAGTGCCTAGACACCTCAATAACTAAGGGATTTCCCGTGTCATACTCCGACCCGGCGCCACCAACTTCCTCCACTGACAGAGAAAAAAAAGCCAAACCTCAAGTTCTAACGCGACTCTCATATCCTGAACAGGTGCAACAAATTCATACTCAGTGGCGCTAAGGGGGAAGATTTTTTTTCTCCTCACAGTGAGCAGACATCATCTTGCTAGAATTTGTTTCAAATGTTTTTTTTTTTTCTTCTTTTTTCCTTTTTTATTTCTAGTTGCCACCCATCGCTTTTTTTTCCACTCTCCGAACGAGACGCGCATCGTCAGCAAAACGTTCTTTCTTAAGAACCGCAGTGCGCGCGTGCTAGTGCGTGTGCGGAAAACCTTGTTTATGTCCCTAAACCTCTTTCTCGGGGTCAGGGTGGATTAGTGCCTAAAAATAGATGGCGGTCTTTGCGTTCCTGGGTTCGGAAATTTTCGGTGTAGAATGAGAAGGGAAGGTTGGGGCCCACACCTGGGATCATCACCTGAATGTGAATGCAGTAATAGAACGTTCTTATATATCGATTATTACATAAATGAAAACAATGAAGACAACCATAGATCAAGTTCCACTGCTATAATCATTATATCATTTTCTTTTTTTGGTCATGCGAATCTTATAATCTTTAGACAGCACAGTCTTTGTCCCTCATATTTTGAATTTTTTAGAAAAATAACAAAAAAAAAAATACTGCTTCGATGTATATATTCTCTAAGGGATAATTTATAGCAGGTTTTCCGAGTCTCCTCTCATAGCTTTAAAAAGGGATAAAAAAGGATTAGTATATTTTTTCTCCAAAGCGGGCTTTAAGAGTGGCACATTGGGGCAATTACTTTTCCGATATCCTTTGCCACTCTTACTACATTGTTACTAACTATCTTACTTCAGTGAAATAGATTTTTTTTCTGTCTTTCTAAGATTTGATGACGTCAAAAGAATAGTTCGGTATTTATATATTTAAAATAATCAAGAAAGCCAAAGAGTTACTCTCATAACTTCAACAAATGCTCCAACTTTGGTAATTTGCTGTTCATGTAAGTTCTCGTGACTTCTATGTATGACATCAACAGTCATCTTTCCCTTCTCCTTCGTATTTTCAAATAAATCAGAAATACATTAACTCAAACGTTGTCTACGAGGAAAGACTGCTGTAGAATTCTCCGGTCACAATCGTTTCACCAATTCTGGAAGATTTTATTTCATCTGAAAGTTTTGATCTCATAGATGAGTCATCAATGATCACTTGGTCTTCACCACCCAAAACTTTATTCTCAAAACAAAATTTTGGTAAAATCGCCATGTTTAATGGCCTGACCGATTTCGTGAGCTTGAAGGTATTGCTAACCATTCAGAGAGCTCTATGTCTATGTTACTTTCAAATAGTTATTACCTTTGTAATGATAAATGGTAATTAATTAAAGTTGGTTAAAGCGACATAATTAATAATTAATTCTATTAATAAGCTTAGTGAACAGCTGACAGAATTCCTATCATAAATCTGTCAAGAAGAAACAGTTACTGTTAAACAGTAAGCCATGTTATAGTTAAAGAATACGCTTATGCATTTGAATTATAGAGAGCAAGAGAAAATATAAGTACAAAGCTCTGTGATAAGATAAATGTTTTCATGAAGACAGAAGAAAGAAATTTGTACAAGGAAATATAGAATAACGATTGCAAAGGAAAATCACTATAGAATACGATTTTGTTATAGAATCAAGAGAAAAACAAATGGGCGCATAATAAAAAATAAATAATAAAAATTTATAAAAATCAATATAAATTTATAAAAATAAACATAATTTTTTAAATATATATACATATAATATACAAGAAAGAAATGTAAAAGAGAAATGTATGAGAATAAATGAAGAAACTGGGAATAAATACAAAATAAGGAGAAACACTGAAAGAAAAAAAAAAGATTCTTTAATTACTGCTTCGTCGTATGTTTTACAGTTATTCTATCATTCAGTTTAATCTGTTAGTTTAAAACTATTATATATGAAAATTAATCCGTAGAAATCAAAACTATCCACAGAGAGTGCTGGAGGCCAAAGGAAAGGATTAAGGGCTTACTTATTCTATAATGATGCCATGCCTTCTTTAATTCAGAATCTTCATTACATTAACCTATTCGTGCGGAAGGTCTTTTTTTTTGGACAATTGTCTTGTATTAGCTATAAAACATTTTATAGCACTGAACTGAGTGACACAAAATGCTTTTGCCAGAGGACAAACTTATATAATTTGGATTACCTTCGCCCAAGTGCATGCATTGATCTTAATAATATCCTCTAAACATGTGGGGACTTTGTCACAAAGAATTCTGTGATGTATAGATCGATTACACAACGGCCTGTTTCTGATAGAGATCACCCGTCTTGCCAAATGAGTGAGGAGCATTTTAAGGCTGATTGGTATCGATATCATACCATATTTAGGGGTGTAGATATTAAACCAAAGGTAGGCATGTAGATATAATACCGTAGATGAGGATGCAGAGATAGATGAGGACCATAGATAGGGATGTAGATGTTATGCCAGAGTTTGGGATGAAGATATTATATTGTAGATAGAGATGTAGATACTATACCATAGATAGGGATGTAGATATTATACCATGTCTAGATATGTTGTTGTTGTTAATTATGGCACTTGCCATGGACAAGCCCCCAGCTGATACAGCAGTAGATTTAAGCCGAAAGGAGCGTCTCTTGTTTTTGAAGTAGCGCCAACTAGGGTTAAGAGGACGACTTAGTAACACACTCACCACATTTGCTTGCACGACCCCTTTTTATAGGGGGGAACAGTTACAAATCTCATAGATAGCACACAGAAGAACAACCATGCCCTAACCGGGACTCCCAGAACACGAGGAAGACGCGCTACATCTGTGCCAGAAAGCCGGGATATATAGATCTGAAGATACTATAGCAAAGACAGGATGTAGATATTATACTATAGATAGAAATGTAGATATTATACCAAAGACAAAATGTAGATATACCATAGATAAATGTAGATATTATACTTTATATAGAAATGTAGATATTATACCATATATAAAGATGAAAATATACCAAATATAGGATTAGATATTATACCATAGATAAGGATGCATATATTATACCCTAAAAAGAGATGTAGATATACCGTAGATAGAGATATCGTTAATGCAGTACAACAGTGGCACAGTAAGCAGGCTGCCATGTTCCTAAGACACGGAAGTATCTTTTAACCCATGAGATTTGAACTCCAACTGATAAAGAGTTCCAATTAATTTGTAATTTAATGCAAAATTTATTTGGAAGTAGTTGTGAACAGTTGTTGAATCACAAAAGCTTGCCGTAACAACTAAATGATTTTGTGAAATGAACGTTTTAGCAAAGAACTTTTTTTAAAAAAAAATGATGTAACTGAAACCTGAGCAAAGATTACCAGTCACGAAAGAGATAATTAGGTAATGTCAAAAGTTACATGACAGGGTGAGATAGTTTGGAAAGGAACTCGCTAATTAGACAATGCTCAATGTCGGAACAGGTACAAAACTGCCAGTCTTGTTTCAGAATATGCTTGAAACAATAGCTGAGTTGGGTTGGGTTGGGTTGATGCTATTTTCACGATATAAAATAGAGGCTAATACTGATACTCTATTATATTTGATAATTCTAACTGATACTTTTGTTCCTCTTACAAATTATTATCTCGCACGAATGAAAACCAAATATTCTGTGAATATTGGTTCTGCCACTTGCGCCGAGGTTATTAGCTGCCATTGATATGAATACGATTCCAAATGGAGAGTTCGCTTCTTCGGAAGTTATTGGTAAATGTCTGCTAGTGGCCCTGCTTTGACGGGGATTGACGGATGGTAGAGAAGAGGGAAATAAAGGTTATACTGATATATAGGATATTTGATAATTCTGCAGTGATATGTGAACCATTTTGGGATTAAGGGCAGTAATGGTTGGGAATTAAATATATTTATTTAAAAAATAATCCCCATGATCATTATGTCATTGTGGCTGAAAGGCGAACTAGACTATATTGGAGTGATACTTTCTATCATAATGATGGACTATTACCCAGTTGAAAAAGAATGAGGTCGAGGAGCCTATCAATCAGAATTAAACAAGTCCAAACACAGATACCTAGGGTTATTATTAGTCTTTGACAGTTTCGTATATATGATACAAAAATATATAACGATATCTTACGTAAATACAAAAATATATAATGATACCTAGTTGATATAGTATCATCCAATTCCAGGTAAAAGCCTGGATTTTCTTAAGGACTTTTCCGTCCACAGTCTGTTACTTTTGAAATTAAATGAAACCCTTTCATATTAACATGCCACATGCAGATGCAATGCATTAAATTAGTTTTGGTAGCTAATGAACGTCTTTAATTTTCTGCCCGCAATTTTACATAATAATAACCCAATGTGCTGGGTATTATAATTAATACACGAAAAAACTTAATTGGCGTTTGAAATTGTAAAAATGCAAGCAAAATTTAGCAACAGTTATCTAACCGTGAAGAAAACTAAATGGTGGTTGAAGCAGTTCCAAGAAACCCCGACAATCAAAAGAAATGGAACAGGTAGGATGATGCTCTGAAAAAAAGAAAGATATCAGAATTAAAAAAAAAGCACTGACGAAGGTCTTACAAGTTTATTTTCTGATGCACTGTTCGAACGGTGGGTCTGCTGTGTTGCCAAATGAGTAAAAAAATGAATTGTAACATCATATTCATCACATTAAAAAATGATTTATGATCTCAAAGAAATATTATCCTAATGTAAGGCTGTTTTTTTTTTGAGCAAATATATAATGAGTCTGAACTGCGTAGTTGAGTTATTTATGTTTTCCCAAGTAGCATAAAACAATTCAATGCAAAGATAAAACCATTCACCAGCATACACCCTCATCCACAACCACTGTAGGAAAACAAATGAACTCGACAACTACAAAACATAAAATGCTTGATAGATAAAATTTGATACACAGGGTGACATAGCAAGACCGGATAAACTCTGTACAACCAGATTCGTTGCTTGAAATGTATAAAAAATGCCCAGAGAACTGTATAACTAGGTTCCATAGTTTTTGAGAGAAAATATATGAAGTCATATCTGATTTGGACACATACGCGCACGCACACGCACACACACGCACACACACACACACACACACGCACACACACGCACACACACACACACACACACACACACACACACACACACACACACAC